>RBNI01000733.1:0-27395 GCA_003990745.1 Jimgerdemannia flammicorona | reverse complement strand
AACTTATAACTACAAAAGATCAAAATTCCCTACTTATAAGTATAAAAATAGGTAAAGAATGTAATAAAAGACTAGTAATATATATAATCTATATGTAGATAAGGGATGTAACCAATATAGATGTCAAATATATATGTAATATACATATAACATAGTAAGAGAGGCTTTTTGCAGCTTAAAAAATATCTCATAATTAATCACTAAGCTAATATGTATATAACTTATAAGATCTATATCTTTAGTATATTGCTTAAACTTTAGCTTTAAAAGAGCTTTGGTCAAGGAGTCTACAATTATACACTCTGTAGGAATATATTGTATTAGTTTTTATACATTTATATATAAAATAATACTATTATTAATATGTTTTATTCTGCTATAATATATTAGATTCTTGATGAGTATAATTATAGACTGGTTGTCTTGGTATAGTGTAGTGCTTTCTTATATAAAGCCAAGCTCCTTTAATAGTTTACAAAGCCATATGGCTTCCTTTGTTACTAATGATAAAGTCTAATATCTAGCTTATATAGATAATATTGTAATGAAGAATTACTTATATATTTGCTATGAGATTATAGATCCTTAATTGCCAATATAGAAGAGATACCCAGTCATAGATCAATAGTCATCTAAGTCTTCAGCCCAATTAGCATCATATATATCAGATAGTCAGATATTATTGCTCTTACCATTGTTCTTGTCATTGCTCCTAATTAATTTAATATCACTGCCCAATATGAGTATATAGTATACTGATCTCTTTAAGTATAGGAAAATTCTCTTAATAGTACCTCAATGTGAATTATCATAGTGAGAGAAATACTATACTATCTTATTTATAGTATATGATATATCAGGTCTTATTCCTAGCATAAGATATATAAGAGAGCCAACTACTTGCCAATAGGGAATATCTTTAGCACTGTTCTTAGTAAGCATATTATCATTATCCTCAGAAGTAGTATCAGGTTTCTTTAACTTTACAGAAGTATCTATAGAAGTACTGACCAGTTTATATTCACTTATATTAAATCATTCAAGGATGACTTTGATATATATTTCTTATAAGAAATATATAGCATATATATTCCTGTTATATATAATCAATATCTCTAAAAAGAAGAATGCATTATCCATATCAGTCATCTTGAATTCTTGGCATAGGGTTTTCTTTACTCTATTAAGTCTGTTCTTATTAGCAATAATAATGATATCATCTAGATGAGGAGTGGTCAATGGGACATACAGAATTGGTCTGCACTGGCAGGGCAATGAGAGAGAGGTATTGTGGGGTCCACATATGTGGTGATGGGATAGACTACTTCTGGGGAGTACTCCACTTGCTGCTTTTGATATTGGGGATAGCATAGAGTGTCAGCAGGGTCTTGGCCAGGACCTTTGGCCAAGTGGTTAGCAGATAGTCAGGATTGGTAAGAAGTGGGACTGGGCTGGTATTTGGTCTTGGAGTGCTGAGATGTGGTGGTTGCTTCCCCCCAAGTTCTGGGTGGTGTGGTGGCAAATGCTGCAGAGGAATGTTATACTGAATTTCTATACTGGGCATCTGGTGGATGGTGGCTGTTTCAATTGTAAGAAGTGTTACAATATAGGACAAGCTGGGGGATTGGTGCAGATACCAGAACATTGGCTAGGAGAGTGTGAGGTTTTGGGGGACTTTTGGGTTGAAATAGGGAATAGGCTGAGTATAGAGAAAAGGTCAGTAGGTGAAGGAAATCGCTGGGAGGACTTGAGATCTCAGCTGGTGGGGGGGGTGAGTGATAGTTGGATCACTGTCGGGTGGATGCTAGCAGTTTAGGTGGGTCTGGTAGGTCATTGGCTATTTGTGTTTGAGGAGAGGCAGCAGATGAGCCTGCAGGAGAGGGTTATAAGGTGGGAGGAGCTATTGGGGGATCTGTTGACTAGATGGTGGATAGGTTGGGGTCCTTCAGGGGGGTGGCGACAAGGCTTAGTGGCAAGGATATGCAAACAGAGTGGTGGGAGAGTGGGAATTGTATTCGATAGAGTGGTGTTTCATTGAGAAGGGGTAGGGGAGAGGGGCCCCCCTAGGGGGATTGGATAGGGGGTGGGCTCATTGTATTGTATTATAAAAGATAGATGGGTGTAATAAAGGATGAGTCCAAGAGACTATAAAAAAAAAAAAAAAAAAAAAAAAATAATGATATCATCTACCTATATACCAATAAATACTATATCATTATTATAATATTGGATATATATATAACTATCTACTTCACAACATACAAATTCATTATCAAGGAGAAGTTTATTAATTCTTTTATTTTATAATCATACTGCTTATTTGATATCATATAGTCCTTTGTATAATCTGTATATGAGCTCACTGTTTTCATATCCTTGCAGTTGATAGATATATAGTTCAGTATCTATATTGCTATTCAAGAATACTGTCTTTACACCCACCTGATAAATTTTGAGATCATATATCATATTAATTATAAGGAGTATTCTAAGTAAAGTAAGCTTGAATACTAGTGAAAATGTCTCATCATAATCTATACCATAATCTTGTGAATAATCCTTAGCAATGAAACAAGCTTTATACTGCTCTATATTACCATCAGCATTGTGCTTTATCTTATACATCCACTTGGATTCAATTGCTTAATAATTTGGCAGAAGAGATACTAGATTCCAGATACTATTCTTGATGAGTGAGTCATATTTCTCATCCATTGCACATTTCTATTTCTTACTGTCAGTATTACTTATAGCTTCATCATATGTGTTTGGCTCATCAAATGTCATGATATATATGCATTCATATGCTTTGATGTAGTTTATGTAATCTTGTCATTACTACTATCTAGGGCTTACTGGTATATTCCAATAACTTTCTAATTCTGAATGTATTTCTTGGCATACATTGGAGTACTTTTGCATTTGTTTATCCTTCATAGAAGATCCTTTATCATTTCTTTGATCTTAGTGATCCTTGGCTTAGGTAATTCTTACTCAAGCATATATAACTATTAATAATAGTTTTGATTAACTGCTGGAATCATCAGAGATATTAGCAGTACTAGTTGGAATATAGATGTAGAGATTTCTACAGTTATTTTCATGCAGATCTCCTTATTATTATTTCCCTTTTCATTGAACTATATATTATGTAAAATCATCTTGCATTTCATATATAGATTCCAAAGCTTATAGGATTTCCTACTATATCCAAAGAGTATATATTTGACTGCTTTTGATTTGAATTTATACTGAGTAGTATTACTTTTGTCAAGATGTATATATTACATCTGAATATGTATAAATATGATACATCAGACTTCATTCTACTCCATAACTCTTCAGAAGTAAGATTTTCATCCCTATGCTTATTATTGTTCCTAGCTTTCTTACTTAGTAATTAAGATACATACTAATTACAGATATATGCCACTATGTTGATAGCTTTGGCCCAATAGGAATATCCTAATCTAGTGGTATTAATTATTATCCATGCCATTTCTATAGCTATACAATTAAATCACTCAGCTATACCATTTTGTTAAGGTGTATAAGGAGCTGTCATTTGATGGCTTATGCTGTGTTTTATCAGAAATTCTCTGAATATATTATTGATATATTTGTCTCTATTATCTAAGTGTATAGTATATATTCTATATTCTGTTTCATTCTCAGTAATTACTTTGAATTCTTTGAATTTCTCCAAGGCTTGGCTCTTTACTAATAGAAAATATATATATGTCTTATATATATGATTATTGATAAATGTCAGAAAATATCTCTTACCAGAATGTGATAGAGTAAATATCAGTCTGCATATATCTGTATAGATTAGATTGAGGATTTCTAAGGCTTGCTTCAATCATTCTTTGAATAGTTGCTGAGAAGCTTTATTTCTATACATGCTTTACAAAAGCTATCCTCTAGATGTATATATACTAGTAATTCTTTCACTGAGCTACTTCTTATCATATATTTGAGGCTTGTCTTACTGATATATCCTATACTATATATTGGATGCATCAAGTATAGTTGTTGTATAAGCAGAGGCTTTCACATTATTTGGCATCTCATTGATTGTATAAAGATTTTTGTATTTTGATATTATCATTAGCTCATTATTGTATAAATCATATATAGTAGTATCTCTTGCATACATATATGTATATTTCTTTATTATCACAGGACATTATTTTTCCCATAGAGAAGAGGTTCTTTTCTATCTCCAGAGTATACAGTATATCTCCAAGAGTAGTGCCAGGCACAATAATATTTCTGTAGAGATATATGCTCACATTTTCCTTTCCTTGAGTATAGATGATATTATTGTCTTCTAACTTGATAGGTATAGAGTATTCAAAAGACTTATATATAGAGAACTATTCCCTGTATGGCATCATATATTGTGTGGCTCTAGAATCTATTAACTAGATATCATTGTCATTAGTTATATTGATGGATTCACTGCTGGATATATGGTTGACATTATTACTACTTTTCATCAGCTAAAAAGTGTTTTACTGACTGGGATTTGTAGATAACAGATTAGTAGATTTGGTAGTAGATCTTATACTGGCAGAACTGGAAGAACTAGTACTGGTGGAATTGGTGGGACTTTTTAGTTCAAAATTATTATCTTTCTGACTAGATTTTATAGATGTAGTGGATCTCACACTAGTGGAACTGCTTGTTGTAGATATAGATCTCATGTTAACAGAATTGATGATAGAGCTGACAGCTTGTGCAAAAAATAGATTACTGCTTTCATCAGTTTCAGTGATGTTTACATTACTACACTTCTCTCAATAGTTCTTTCTGCTACTCTCATATTGCTAGCATTGACTTTTACTATATTGTTGCTTATTTTCACTACTTTTCTTATCATTTTTCCAACCATAGAAATGATACTTTCTGTATCTATACTTACTGCAGTATTTACAATAACTATCATACTTGATTAATTGACTAGACTGGTTATCATATTATTGAGCTTAGATTTGGGTTTACTGACCTTATTGATTGTACTTTTGATCTCATTTGTCACCTCATTTATGGGATCTATAAAAAGCATTCTCATTATCATCAGCACTATTTTCTTAGTATATTTTCTTATTTATGAGGCTCATTATCATATAGGTATAATTCAAGAGACTACTACTCTCATGTATAACTATGATGACAATATTATATATATCTAGAAGTCCTCTGGTAAGTACTATAACCTTATCTTTATTGCTAATGCAATCCATAGATATACTGAGAGAATTCACTTAATTCACCAGATTGTCAATATAACTAGTATAATCACAGATACTCTTCTTTGACTTTATTTGAAGATTGAATAGCTGAGATTTCAGATGAAATCGATTCAATACAGATGTTTGCATATAATGCTTGTGTAGAATCTCCTATATATTGTGAGCTATTATAGCATATATTATGAGCTTCATTTATAAGTTCAACAATGTGAATAAGATCTTGTATAATGCTTAGTAATTATTTGTAGAATTGTAATCTTAAATTAGTGCTTATAGCATCATATACTCTGTCAGACCATATTTGTTAAGAAGATTCATTATATGAAATATCCAAATATCATAGTCTTTCCCATTAAAGATCAGGATGGACCTTTTGGCTATATTTATACTAATAACCAGAACTATATTTTCCATACTTGTTAAGGTTACACCTATGAGAGGAATGCCTGTAATTAGTATATCTATTTCTATGCTTATATTGCTAAACTGGTCTACTGATATTTCTAATATATATATAGCATATTTAAAGAGATGTTTTTGCTATAGCTACTTAGTATTAGTGGGACTCATAATCTTCATTGTAAAGAGAGACACTTTATTGAAGTTGCATAGATTATATATTTCTCTATATTACTAATAAATAATATAAGTCGGATGAAATGGCATAAGGTCATATACTGACATATTGAATTACTATCTCAACAATATATTTATATATAGAATAAATTAAATTAAATTAACTTTATAATATTTTTACTAGTTAATTATACTTTTTTCTTAATCTTTTATTTCTTTGTAATAATATTATAGTAATTTCTAAATATTTAAAACTCTTCTCTTAAAAATAAGCTGAAGAAATATTTTTTATTTTTATTACTAAGTATTATACTCTAAATAGTTATAAAACTTATAATAATTTCTTAGTTATATCTTAGTTATAGTCTATTTTTAAATTATTTTTCTAATCTTTTCTTTTTTTCTTAAATATTTTATAATATTCTAGTTTTTTAAAATACTTCAAAATTCTTTCTTTTATAATACTAAAATATTTTTATCCTTTTTTGATACTAAATATCTTATCTTAGTTAGTTATAAAATCTTTTAAAATATTATAAAACTATTGTAATAATTAATCTAAATTAGGAATATAAATTAGAAGAATAGATATTTAATTATAGTATCTGAATCTGATTTCTAAATATAGTATAGCTTTACAAATAACAGTCATTTTACAAATATGGAAACTTTAACAAATGTTAAGATTTCACAAATATCAAGATTTAATAAATATTAAATTTTGATAATTATTGAAATTTCTCAGATATCAATAATCTATACTTATGAAAGATAATATATAGGAAATATATTCATAACTTAGTCACCTTATAGCTAGCAAACTTATATAAAAATCTCTAGTATCTAGAATGAATAAATCTCAGATTGAAATAGTTTAAAGCAAAGAGAAAGTAAGAGAACTAGTAAGCCTATAGATAGATATACTTTGAACTCACACCTCTATATTCTGAGAACTCTGCAAGAGTCAGAATAAGATCAAGTTTTAAGATACAGAAATCTGCCATACTTTTAAGATTATATATCTGCTATATACTAAATTAATATCTATTGACTAATAATTTAAGATAAATCTCTCACTTTTAAGCTAAACAATAAACTACTATCACTTAAATAACTATATAAATCAAACTGTGATATCTAAACAAGATGGATATGAGACTGCTAGTATTCTATAGATATACTTTAGGTGAATTAATTATTATCTTTATTGATAATTTTGAACAATATACTACTATAAGAACCCTGACAATAAGACAGTAAGTAGCTCTCATACTTTTTAGTCTTCAAGATCCAGTAAGAGCAGTATTTACAACTATAACCCATATAGAAAATAATGATAATACTGTACTAATAGTATAAAAATCTGGCTCTGAACTATCTATTATATAGATAAGATCAAACAAGTTCTGAAAAATCAGCTCAATATAATATACTAAGAAATAAGTAAAGATCTAAACTTATTCTATACCAGAATTTAATATCAGATAATTCTTACTAATTATACTGATACTATTCAAGACCAAGTAGCCAAAGTAACTTTTATAAAAGAAATCTACTCAGAGATAGCTATAGCTATCTACTTATTACTAGTAGTTCTGAATTTACTACAGAAGATCACCTATGTCTAGTAATATTGGATAGCCAGATATCTACAGGACTATAAAATAAAAAGAGTCACTAAAGTTAAAATCAAAGTACTTAAGACAACTAGTATAATCTCTACCACAGTGATCAATCAAAATATACCTCAACTAAGAGCTACTGAGTAGTAGAGAAACAGTGATCCTATAAAGGAACTCACTAAGAAGTTTGCTGAAATAACTGCCCACCTAAGAGATATGATAAAGAAAATCAGAGAGAGAGATCACTACTCAGTTTAGAAGTTTGTGGTCATCTTAGACAAGAAGAGAGATATCTGCTATAGCTGTGGAGAAGAAGACCACTACTCTTATAAATATATATATAAGTAAAAGTAAGTATATGGTTCAGCCAAGAGATACTACTTAAAATAAAGAACAGATCAATACTATTACCTTCAAAGAAATTGAAGAATTCAATGAAGAAGAATAGGAATCCTACTCTATTGAGACCATCAAGAAAGATATCTACAAGGAGCCCTATAAGAGACTACCAGAAAGACTTCAAAAAAATTTAGTAAAAAAGGAGATAAAGATAACAACTGAGAGTAAAATTACTATAAAGTAAATAGATTAAGATATAGAGCTTGAGCAAGTAGTTAAAGATATTATCCAAGAAACTACTCTAACCAATAAAGGAGAAAAGAAGAAGAAGCTTTGTATAACTAAGACCTTTAAGTACATGTGATATCTTCAAGGATCTCAATCAATAAAAGATCAATACAACCTTTGATTAATTGGTAGAAATTTCTATATTTAGGTAATACATAAATGAGATTCAGACTTGCTAAAACAGTCAAAGACCAAGGCTGAAGATAACTGAGGCTAATAATATTCAAAAAGACTTCAGAGAAGAAAGTGATGACAATCACAAGATCTCTGCCTATATAATCTATCAGATTGAGAACAGAGTCTTTGAAGTTATTATTGATACTGAAGCAAGAGGATGCTTCCTTAGCAAGAAGACAGTAGACTGTCTAAGATGAGAGATTGAAGAAGTAACTAAGTTAGTATTTATTACAGTAGATAGTACAAGAGCTATATCTCTGGAAAAGATCTGAGATATTTCTATTAAGTTTTGAGGAGTAACTATCTTAATAGATATAATTATAACTAATACTACCAACTATATAATTGACCTAAATGCCCAGAAAATAAAGATCATCTATTAAGAACAGAAGATATAAATCTCTATCAATATTAATAAAAGAGTACTCTCTGAAATAGAAAAAGAAGAAAGTAAGCAAAAAGGAGCTTATATAGTATATAACTACTCAGAAAAAGAAGAAGATTGGATAGATGAGTGAAGAAGAGTGGTGTAAGAAGATTATTAAAGGATATATATCACAAGAAGTCTGCTCTTATAGAATTAAGATGTACTATATAGAGTATATTAATAATTGCTATCAGTATATTAGTAGAATTAAGAAGATTTACCACAAAAGAAGATAGAAGGCCCTTGAGAAATAGGCAAGAGAAGAAAAGGAGGAGAAAGAAGATAACAAATCATCAGTCTTCTTGAAAAATAGTAATGATGAAGAAGAAATCAAGATCAAGATTTAGAAGATCTACTCTAATGCAGTTCTATTAGAATATAAGTCAGAAAATATAGCCAAAATAGATATCACTATAGTAGAAGAAATCATACTTGAACTCCAGACAATTATCCTACTCATAAGTGGTCTGGAGATGACTATTTCAAGAGACTATATTGGAATTCTCAAGACAAGAAGCAGTCTGGCTAAAAGTAAGATTACTATTAAAAGAGAAGTTATAAATTTAGACTATATTGGATAAATACTACTCATTGCTAGAAATCACAATTCTATGATCTCATTCTCAATAAAGAAGAAAAACTAACTGTTAAAATCCCATTCTAAGTGCAACTCAATATAAATCTGTAGTGCAGCATGATATCATTAATTAGATACATAAAGACATGTATAACTGAAAATCAATAAAAACATTCTTCTTCATCTTCCACATTTTCCTCAAGTTCACAATAAAGGTTATGAGCTCTGCTAGTAAAAGCAGACTATAAAACACACCTCTTTAACATATGCTACACTATATATAAAGATGTCAAACCTAGGAAGTCTAGTTGTGATGCCAAGTATGAGTAATACAAATAGCATGGATATGGTTCTCCCAATGATAGTCTCCCCAACAGTTACACTAGTGATGACATTGAGTACTATAATGACAAAAAGGATGATTGTTGTCTTCGATGATAAGAATTATGCCATATGGGTATATGTATCATATAAAGAATTTATTAGAGGAATGTGGTCTATATGACTACTGAAAGCCACAGGTGCAAGTAATGAGATATGACATCACCAAGGATTGCAGAGCACTAAGGGAGATTACCTTCATACTAGTGAATGAGCAAATAAAACTTGTTATGAATACTATAATGGTAAATGAAGTATGGGAGATCTTACATAGTTACCACTAGTAAGCATCTGCATCAAACAGCTTCCACCTGAAGGGACAATTATTTACTCTATATAAGAAGCCCAAGAAGAGCATCCAAGAGTTTGCCAACCATATCAATGATCTGATGAATCAGATGAATTCCCTTTCTATACTAGTGGACCTCATTAGGGAAGAAGACAAGATCCTGGCAGTCATATGAGGCCTTCCCAAGATATATATGGTGGTCATATCTACTATACAGAAATCTGATAAGCTTTTGGACTACAAATACATCATCATGAGTCTATTAAATAAGGAGTTGAGGCAAGGTAATAGTGTCAATAAAGACTATAATGAGAAAGTATTCTATAGAGTATATGGTCAAGGCAAGAAGCAAAGTAAAGGACAAGAGTAAGGACAAAGCCAATGTAATGGTCAATGCACTAAATTCAGTAGTAAGTGCTTCTATTACAACAAGCCTGGGCATTGTGTGCAAGATTACAACCTCAAGAAGAAGAAGAAAGGTAATCAGTATGGACAGGTAAATATTGTCAATGCAAACAATCAAAGTGGAGATAGTTAGGACATGTTCTTCATAGAGATGAAGACCTACCCACAATCAGTGAATGATATGAGTATGAGTACTAATGTGAGCTATATACTGAGCAGTACTAATATATATAGTGAGGAAATTTGGCTTATGGATTCTGGTGCAATACAATATATGATAGTACATCGTAAGTAGTTCTCTATACATGAGAAGTTCCAGCATCTAGTACCCATCAAACTAGGTGATAACAATGTGATCTATGCTCAGAGCAAAGACAATGTTGGCATGCATCTATATGGGAAAGTCAACAAACCCTCAGGCACATTCGTGGATGTACTGTATGCTTTGGATATTGGTAAAAATCTCTTCTCGATAGGATGAATGATGGCCTGAGAAGATAAGGAGGTAATATACACCTGAACAGCATAATGGTAATCAATCTAAACAATAATAAGGAATTAATGTATGCATTAAAAAGAGGGAATCTATATGCAATTGACAGTATGCCAAACAGTACATCAGCACACTCTGCAATGATGACTGACATACTATTCATCCAATCCCATTACTCACACATCTATCTTAACCTTATCAGCAAAGGTTAGCTGTCTACTTCTCAGCTGCCTTATTCTATCTCTTCCACCACTACTAGCCCTCTGTCTCCTCAGAGAGGCACTTGATATTCCTAAACCTGTACCTTGACCCTACTCTACATACTACCAGTCAAAGGTGCTAGGGCCACCCTACCTTGTATACTCTCCAGAATGCTCATTGCTCACTATGTTATTAGTACCTTTTCACTGAAAATATTGTTAGAAATATTGTCTAAAGTTTATATAACCTAAATATTACTAGAGAAAGATTAATATTAGATTTACTTGATTACTTTGAGAGAGTGTATATATATATATTATTATATATTAAACTGTATGTATAAATTACTACTATATTTAAATTTAAATTAAATTAAAATAGACCTTGATTTGAATTAAATCAAATCAAATTAGGGTAAATTCAATTTGATTTAATTCATTGGGGACACTACTTATATAAATATTCTTTTTAAGATTATCTGAAACTACAAGTATCTCTTTAAGCTACTTTAGACCCATTAGAACTTTTCCAATTTAGCTACTTTCTCTTAAAGAAACTTGAACTATTATATTTATATTATATAAGTGTCTACTATATTATAATATATATATTATAATGGTGACCTCAGAATGATGATATCAGTATAAGAGATAGCCTTTTCTTATAAGTCATCAGATTGGAGCATAAGAAGATTATATAGTATGACTCACCCAGACTATAAGATGAGCAATAATGACCAACAGTGAGTCATTGTGATGACAAGACAGACATCATAAGGAATATAAAAGAAGGATCAAGAAACTACAGTAGTAGCAATTCAAACAAAGCTCACAAAAATAGTTTTAAAGACTTACTATAAACAAAATGTCTGCTGCTTGCTAAACCTCAAGATCCAGGAACCACCAAGGCCCCTCAGTCCAGGATAGGATCTTTCAAGACATTGGAGACCTATACAAGAAGGACTCCTAGTCTCAACCTGAGTACCAGTGACTCTTATCATTATATCCTCTATCACTGTAAAATGGAAACAAGGATTACCATTACTACTAAATATCTCCGAATGTGGCAGGAGTATAAAATAGGAAACCTTCTCTTCCAGGAATTCCCTCAGGCCAGTCCTCAGGAGATTCAAGATATCACTCTCATAGATATATATAAAATAAGAATAGCAAAGAAGATTTATCAGGTCTTCAGACATATACTATGGTCAATCCCCAACTTAGAGTATACTAGGATCTCAGACTTCAAGGAACTGTCAGCCCACTGCACCAATGCACTGAAGGCCATGGTGGCCACAGAAGCCCAGTCTACTATCACTCTCAATAGTGAGGAAGTAGAAGACTTCTGGTATCCCATCCTCCAGGACAATCTAGACCAGTTTATGCAAGAATTGATCTCAGCATTCCAAGGTCCCAGCATCCAGGTTAGACCTCCCCAAGACCCCACATTTATTCCTTATTTTGTAGAAGAGAATGTCATAGATTGGCTGCTAAATATAATGATATCATCAGCAATGATGTCATCTCGCATGACATGTGTGAAGCATGTGAAATGCATAACATATATGAAATGGATGAAACATTCATGAACCTCATCTCCTTTAAAGACATCCTGTCTCTGACCTCTGGCCTTGATGAAAGTGACAAAGATGAAGTCCTCATGGTTCTGAACATTCTGCTTTAAGTTCTTGGTAATACAGAATTCTACCAGCATCTTTTTCCTGTGTAACTATTATTCTTCTGGCATTCTGATCTTGCATAACTTAGAAATTCTTCTGGTATCCTTTTTCTGTACTATCGAAATTCTACTGACATCCTAAACTTGTGCAACTATTTATACAGACAACTATAGTTTTCTGTGTTCTAGTATTTTATTTGATTATTAGAATTTATATTTAGCTCTATAACTTAGCAATCATTGAATTATATTTTGTATAAATACCCCTCTTATTTCCTTTGAAATAAAGTCAGTTAAGTTCACTTACTCTCAATTTCATGCAAGTAATCTAAAGATAATAAGACAGTTTAAAGATAAGAAGTTTGAGAACTATAAGACCTTGGGAAGGTAGTCCAATAAGAACTTGCTTATAACAAACTTGAGGTTAGTCTAAGAGATACATCTTGGAGAGAATCTAATATATTTGAAGGACTCAGTGACTACTATGTGACAACTTGGTACCTATTGGCTGGTGGTTCAAGATGAATATCCCACTTTCAAGCTGAAAAACAAACAACTATTACAATAACTACTCTGACTACAAGAGTCACTTCTGCAAAAATTCAAGATGAGATGAAAATGCATCCCCATACATTCTATAGATATATTACTGAAGAGTCAATCCTGACCTTTATTGAAGACTTTGAATAATTTGCCACCATATGAGCCCTTAGCATGGATGCACAATTGGTCCTTCTATCTGTCAGCCTCAGAGAACCTACCAGAGACAAGTTCAATATAGTAACTATTACTAATACTAGTGCAGCCAAACTTGCCAACATGAAGACCTTCCTCAGAACTACATACTATACTGAAGAGATCAAACAAGCTCTCAAGGATCAACTCAATACTATCTGTAAGGGACTTAGTAAAGATCTCAACTCATTCTATATCCAAATCTGCCACCAGATTGTTTTGGCTGGCTTTGATGATGTCCTCAAGGAACAAATAGCTGATTCAACCTTCCTCAAAGAAGTTCACCCTGAAATTGCCCTAGTAATCTGGTCTACTCTAGCTGCTCTGACCCTTGACCAGAAAGTGGTCTTTGCACAGAGATATTGGACTATTAGACACTCTGCCAAACACTCAATGGAGAAAATAACTAGCATTAAGATGGAGCCATCAAAGCCAAATAGTATTATACCTGCTACAGTTGTAAATAGACAACCATCCCCACCTACCCCCAAGATAGCCAAAGCTGATCCAGTGGAGGAACTTGTCAAGCAGTTTGCCAAGATGACTGCATACCTTAGTGTTGTTGTTAGAGATGTCCAAAGCACCAACAGGAGACCAGTACAGAGATTTGCAGTTATTACAGAAGAATACAATATCACATACTTCAAATATAGAGAAGAAGGCCACTATATAAAGAGTTGTATGATTAAAACAAGAAATAAGGCCCAACCAAGTAATGCTATCAGAACTAGAGAACAAACCAATACAGTAGTCATTGAGGAGATTGGTGATACTGATAATGAAGAATACTATGAGAAGTCTGAATTCTACCCTGTTACTGAAGGTACCAGAACCTGGTCTAAGTCCTATGATAAGAAGAGCAACAGCAAGCCAGTTGGAAGACTAAAGAAGAACCCAGCTGTCACTATTCAAAGCAAGACCCAACCTGAGGAGATTGATCAAGATATGAAGCTAGATGAAGCTGCCTGCCAAATTATTGAAGACACTACTCCAGTCTCAGGAGAAAGTGAAAGCAAAAAAGAACAGAAGCTATGCAAGACCAAGATTTACTAGTATAATATCTACAAGGATCTCAAGGAACAGATGGTCAATACTACTTTTGAACAACTAGCCAAAGTTCCTACCTTCAGACAGCAGTTGAGAGTAGGACTTATAACCACTACTAAGAATCAAGAGTACAAGATTGTAGAAGCTCACAATGCACAAGAAGAATCTAAAGACTTAGGTGAAGAATCTGAAGACTAGTGGAAGACATCAGCCTATACTCCATATCAGATCAATAATTGTATCTTTGAAGCTATTATTGATACTGGTACTAGAGAATGTCTTATGAGCAAGCAGACAATTGATTGCCTAGGCTGGAACATTGAAGAGTTCACCAAAATGGTCTATATTACAGTAGATAGCATACAAGCTACCCTCTTAGACAAGATCTGAGAAGTCCTCATCAAGATAGAAGGAGCTATTATTCCAGTAAATGTGATTGTTATAAGCACCACCAACTATGATATTCTCATTGTCAACCAATGGCTTCACAAGGCCAAGGCTGTCATTATCCTCAATGTCTACAAGATGCAGATCAACTATAGAGGAAGAAAGGTATAAGTCTCATCAATATCTACAAAGGAGTACTATCAGACATAGAGAAAGGAGATGAAGAAGACACAGAAGTCTTTATGCACTTAATATATAAGAACAAGAGCAAGACACTCAAGCTCACAAATGAGCAGTGATACAATAAGATCATTGATGGCTATGCTTCTCAAGGAAGATGCCCCCATGATACTAAAATGTACTGCTCCAAAAATCTAAATAACTGCTGGTCCTGTATCAGTGAAGTTAGGAAAATCTGCCAACAAAAGTATGAGCAAGAAGCTGCTGAAGCAAAAAGGAAAGCTGAAGATGACCAGCTTCTAGAACTTCAAGCTGACAGCAATGATGAGGAGGAATAAGGACCAGACATCACTCTTAAGGTTAAGAAGTTTTACCCCAAAGCCAAGATCCCAGAATATAAGACTGAAGGAGCTATAGAAATGGACCTTGCCAGTATTCAAGATGCTATTCTTGAACCCCAGACCACCACTCTACTTGGCTCTGGAATTGGAGTCAAGTTGCCAGAGAACTATACCAGAATCATCAAGACCAGAAACTGTCTGGCCAAAAGTGAAATCTCAGTTGAAGGAAGAGTAATTAACTCTGATTATACTGGTGGAATCTTCCTCATAGTCAGGAATCACAACTCCACCACCCCATTTGAAGTCAAGAAGTATGACAGGATTGGCCAGATGCTAATTTATGAAGCCAAGAATCCTAAGATCACTGAAGCTATTGAACTCATCAAGACTAAGAGAGGAGAATAAGACTTTGGATCTACTGAAAGAGAAGTCTATACTACTATCAAGATTACCAAACTTGAGTACAAGAAAGACAAGGACCAGAATAAGTACACATATATCATTGGAGAAAACTTTCTCCTAGAAGAACAACTTCTCAAGATCCTGTACTAGAACAAAAGAGTACTTACTATAGACTTCAGGGATATCTACAATCAAGAACCCAAATACTATCATAAAGTTGACACTGGCAATACTAAGTCTATCTACTAGAAAGCCAGACCTATACCACCTGTCTACAGAGAATGGCTGTGAGCAAAACTCAAGGAAATGGAAGAAGCTAGAATTATCAAACAAGCTATCAGCCCCTGGACTTCACCTATTGTCCTAGCCCCAAAGAAAGAAAGCAAGCCTAAAAAGTTTGCCCCAAGACTCTGCATTGATTACAGAAAGCTCAATGCAATCACCAAGAAGGATAGGCAGCCTTTGCCAAATATTCAAGAAATCCTTACCACTCTTGGAAGCAAAGCCAAATACTACACCACCTTAGATCTGTTCTCAGGATTTCATCAGATTGGTCTCACTCAAGACACTAGTGAGAAATCAGCCTTCATCACACCTAATGCCATCTATGTCTACCTGCAAATGCTATTTGGAATGTATAATACTCCAGTAAGTTTTCAGCAAATAATGAATAGAGTCTTCAGCAATGAGATTGAAAAATGGCTCTTTGTCTTTGTTGATGATATGATCAGCTTCAGCAACACTGTATGGGAATATGTCCACCATATACAGCTAGCCCTCAAGAAGCTCAAAGAGCATGGCCTCTATATCAAGCCTAAGAAGTATAAGTTTGCAGCTCAGGAAAATGCCTACCTAGGACACCTCATCAACCAGACTAGAATTCACATAGACTCTATAAAGATTGAGGCTATTGTAGCCTACCCAAGATCCAGAACAAATACAGAAATCCATATCTTCCTTAGACTGGCCTCCTACTATAGAAGATTTATCAAAAGATACTCCAACATAGCAGTACCTATCTATGAGCTACTGAAGAAGGAGACCAAATTCAAATGAACTAAAAAATACTAAGAAACCTTCAATAAACTCAAGACCAGGTTGGCCCAAGTATCCATCCTCAGAAGACCAGATTGGAACCTAGAGTTCATCCTGCAGACAGATATAAGTACTATAGAACTTGAAGCAGTCCTAGCTCAGAAGAAGAATGGATATAAATATGTCAACTCCTATATAAGCTGAGGTATCTGTAGAGCAGAACAGAACTATGAGTCATGCAAGCTTAAATGCTTAGCAGTAGTTTGAGCAGTAGATAAGTTCTACTACTACCTAGCTAGGAAATACTTCACAATCCAAACAGACCACTCTGCTCTTATCTGGCTATTCCACACTCTGAACCCTAAAGGAATATATGTCAGATAGATCTACAGGCTGCAAGAGTATGACTGTACTGTCAAGTACTACTCAGGAAGAACCAATATCAATGCTGATGTACTCTCAAGAATACCCCAAAACACCTCCATCAAGACTATTCAACATGAATAAGGAGCTATACTATAGATTAATTAGCTACCTTGGGCAGCAGAAGATGCTCAACCACCTTAAACCTTGGACTATCACTATTATCAACTAGATTTAGAAACAATTTGAACTATACAATACTATACTCAGAAAAGAAGGAAAGCTCATAATACTCAAACACAAGAAGTATTAAGTAATGATAGAAGTATATGAACAAGGACACCAAGATATATAATAAAGTAAGAAGAACTATATAGTGGTCCAAGATAGAAGACAACCTGTGCCAATTTGTCAAGGGTGTAATAAGTACCAAAAATAGAAACAAGATCAGCAAGACCAGGCATCTGAGTCATCAAGAATTGAGCCTATCTCCTTCTACTATATTGCAATAGATATTATTGCCTACTACCAGTGATACTATTAAGAAACTGCTATATTATAGTTATTATAGATCTCTTTACCAAATAGATAGAAGCAGGAGTACTATAAGAAGTCAATGCTCTCTCTATAGCTAACTTCCTGTATTAAGAAATTATCTGCTACTATAAGACACCAAGGCAAATTACTACAGACTGTAGTACAGAATTTGTCAATAGATTCTACATATGAGATAATATATCAGAAATATAAGATTCAGTACATCAAGATCACTGTATATCATTCTCAAGGAAATAGACAGATAGAAAGAATCAACAAGACTCTCAAGAACATTCTGGCAAAGATCTTAGATACATATGACAATTGGGATAACTATCTCCCAACTGCCCTCTCTATTCTACAAGATATATAGTTACAGAGTATATACTTTACTACAAGAGAACTGCTCTTCAAAGAAGAAGATTCCAATGGAACCTTAGCCATAAATCTAGACCTAACTTAGAGATAGGTTGACTCAGAAATCCAAAGACTATACCAAATCAGAAAGAAGGATGAAGATTATATCATCAAGTTATAAGCATTGATAAGAAAGAATGCAGAAAAGAATCACAAGACCCTAGAACCCATCCAAATTGAAGAAAAGGTCCTACTGTATCAAAATATAGTAGAAGTCATATAGTCATGAAAACTGGAGCCCAAATAGGAAGGACTCTTCTATATGCAAGATATCAAGAGAACTACCTTCTGGCTTAAAAAACTCTCAGAGACCATACTGCCTACTATAGTACACAGAAACAGACTCAAGAAGTATCATGAACCTATATACAAAAAGCAAAACATAATGACTACCTATAGGATTCTAGTCCACAAATTATAACAGCATATCTTATAACTAGTAGATAATCTGTTTAGACCATTCTCTAAGAGATATAATACCAGCAACTACTCATCTATAAGACTTTTGAAGCCAGAGGAGTTTGAACTATCAACTGATTGGTCAAGATCAGAATCAGACCCTTGCTCTATATGAAGGGAGCAATCTTTCACCATTATACCAAAATATATAAAAAAGGCACCAGCCCATAAATACTACTTTTCAACCCTCTGGTACAGATTATAGGATTAGTAAATTTTTCAGAACTAGACCAATGAATAAGAATATTCAAGAGAAGATCCTTATTCAGGAGGAAGATATAACAGTGAGCTCAGAATGATGACATTAGTATAGAAGATAGCCTTTTCTTATAAGTCACCAGATCAAAGTATAAGAAAATCATATGACATGACTCACCCAGGCTATAAGATGAGCAATAATGACCAACCATGAGTCATTGTGACCATAAGATAGATATCTCAAGGAATATAAAAGAAGGATCAAGAAACTGCAGTAGCAGCAATCCAAACAAAGCTTACAGAAATAGTTCTAAAGACTTACTATAAATAAAATATCTGCTGCTTGCCAAACCTCAAGATCTAGGAACCACCAAGGTCTCTCAGTCCAGGATAGAATGTTTCAAGACATCAGAAGAGCTATGGGGATCTATACAAGAAGGACTTCTAGTCTCAACCTAGGTACTGGTGACTCTTATCATTATATCCTCTATAGCTATGAAATGAAAACAAGGATCACCATTGCTATCCAATATCTCTGGATGTGGCAGGAGTATGAAATAGAAAACCTCCTCTGCCAGGAATTCCCTTAGGCCAGTCTCCAGGAGATTTAAGATACCTTCTCTATAGATACATATATATGAAATAAGGATAGTGAAGAAGATTCATCAGATCTTTAGATATGCACCATGATTGATCTCCAACTTGAAGTATACTAGGATCTCAGACTTCAAGAAACTGTCAGCCCACCACACCAATGCACTGGAGGCCATAGTGGCCACAGAAGCTCAGTCTACTATTACTCTTAATAGTGATAAAGTATAAGACTTCTTTTATCCCATCCTCCAGAACAATCCAGACTAGTTCATACAAGGATTGATCTTAGCATTCTAAGACCCCAGCATCCAGGTTAGACCTCCCCAAGACCCTACATTTGTTCCTTATTTTGTAGAAGAGAATGTTATAGATTGGAGAGCCCTCATCACCAAATATGATGACATCATTGGTGATGACATCATCTGGTGTGACATATATGAAGTATGTGAAATTTATGATATATGTAAAACAGACAAAATATTTGTGAACCTTATCTCCTTCGAAGACATCCTATCTCTGACCTCTGGCCTTGATGAAAGTGATGAAGATAAAGCCCTCATGGTTCTGAACATTCTGCTTTAAGTTCTTGATAATATAGAATTCTACCAGTATTCTTTTTCTATGTAACTGTTATTCTTCTAGTATTTTGATCTTGTGTAACTCAGAAATTCTTCTGGTATCCTTTTCCTATACTATTGAAATTTTACTGACATTCTGAATTTGTGCAACTATTTGTACAAACAACTGTAGTTTTCTATATTCTAGTATTTTATTTGGTTATTAGAATTTATATTTAGCTCTATAACTTAGTAATCATTGAATTATATTTTGTATAAATACCCCTCTTATTTTCTTTGAAATAAAGTCAGTCAAGTTCACTTACCCTCAATTCTATGCAAACAATCTAAAGATAATAAGACAGTTTAAAGATAAGAAGTTTGAGGACTATAAGACCTTGAAAAGGCACTCCAATAAGAACTTGCTTATAACAAACTTGAGGTTAGTCTAAGAGATACACCTTGGAGAGAATCTGATATATTTGAAGAACTCAGTAACTACTATGTGACAATATGTATATATTACTAAATCTTATTTTATCATAATAGAATTCTAATATATATATATATAATATTACAATTATAATTAGAATTACTCTCCAAAGTGTGATAACATAAATAATCTTCATTATTACTTATTGAAAATAAATGGTAATATACTGATATCTTTATAATAAGTCAAAAACACAATAGATCATTGGGTGTGCCCCCATCTAAATTCCAATGTTGATTTCCCTTGATGGTAAAGCACCAGACTTTTGATCAGGAAACCGTGTTTGTTAATACCAATGATATTACCCTCTAGATTCAAGAAGCCTGAGATTGATTTCTCATGGCCGAAGTGTTCCATGATGATGTAGATCATCAACACCGTGACAATGACTCTGGAGTTTTATCAAATATCAACGACATGACCTTGCCAAGGAAGCTAGTGTATCTGTTAGTCAGAAAACCGATAAGGAAACGTCATCAGAGACAATTGCATATTGCCATGTGCAATAGTGACTTAATTACTCTAAATACGAAAATATTCCGTTCGCTAAGTCTCCATATGAAAGGAACGCTGATATTTCAATACCTTCTATAGCCACCTTTGTGGAACATTTTGTAATGTTTTACTATATTGCTTTATTATTTTCGACACAGACACGACACGGTTATGCTCCACTTATCTATTCTCCATATCCTCGACCGCACGAGGACTAGGTGCTCGTTGTAAAAACCTGCATCCAGTTGTCCCGTTGGATTTTACCAGAGGGCACACGAATACGTACTGTTCGCCGCGCCGCTTGCTTATCGTTGTGTCCCTGACCACATCACATAAGACAGGACAGTTGCAAAATGGCACGGCGGTCGCGCCAGGTACCGGTACAGGGTCTCTTGCCCAGAGGATGTAGTCGCACCCGACAGTCCTGGTGCCGGTGGCATCATAGGTGGCAGTATCGCAGGCCCAGTAATACCTCCCCCGGTTCTCAGCCCTCCAATCGGTCACTCTTTTGTATACTAGCATGATTCCACATGTACAATTCCCTGAAATTGGAGGCTCCCTCTGAAAGGGGTTCGCCAATAATGAGGTGTTAGTGGTGGGCGATCCACAACAGCTTCTGATGGTGGTGTAGAAATCCCAACCGAGGGTGATGAGGAAGAGCACAAAGGCGATGTAGCCGAAGAAGAGGCTGACATTGAAAACGTCGCACCTGTGGGGAAGATAAAAAGTGGGATGGGATTGACGGCGGCACAATGGATTAATGATGCGTGTGCATAGGTATGGGATAAAAAGAGGGATGAGATTGATAGGGGCACAACGGATTAGCGATGCATGTATATAAATAGGTATGGGATCGAAAAAGTTCGACCCAAAATGCCTCTCATTCGGAATCAAAACTAGATTAAGCCTCCCCGACTACATATCCACCAAAAATGCGATACCCACCAATGATTGTACCCGCTTACTGGGCACCGGAACTTTACGACTGACAGCACAAGGCCAATCCCCCAGAACGCGGCAAGAAGCAGGTCGAAGACGGTAACAATAACGGGCCACCACGTGAAAAACATGCGCGTATAGTAGACGCATATGAAGTACACATCCGCGGTGACGGAGATACAAGCGACTACAGATACGAAGTAGAAGTCCGAGACGTCGCTCATTGGGATGGGTTCCCCTCCGGTTGCCTGTGGAGATGAGGGAGGATCAGCGAGGGAAGATGTATGAGTCCTCGAATTAGAATTTGAGATACCGAGAGATGGAAATTCGGGCCTCTACGATCTGGTGTTTAATGCATGCTCGTGTTCTGCCAACTCTTTCTCTCTCCTCATTCCTTTTTCCCAGAACCACACCAATCTCCAACGGCCGGCCCATTCCATACTTACCGGGGACGCCCCAATCTGGAAGGCAAATGATGCCGCGCTTGCGAACGCCTGCCCGATCCTCACCCACAACCACTTCTTTGGGAGCTGGTGCCAAACCGAGTACCTCGATGGTCTGGGAGCGGGCGGGGTGGCCGCTGGGGACGGGGTGGTTGCTGGGGGCGTTCGCCTGTTGTTGACGGGTGATTGCAAGGGGGGAGGGCTGCTTCTGTCTCCGCTTTCACCCTGTGTATCTCTTTGCCGGTTCGCGGACAGCGGTGTAGCGGCACGGTTATCCGAGTCCGGTTTGGCGACGGTGCTGTATGGAGGGGGAGTGGGCGTGGGTTCGTACAAAGTGGTTGAGGAGGTAGCGCGGGTCCCGGGGAAGGTCTGGGAACCAAATACGGAGGCTGCGGTTGTGCGGTCAGGGTTACGGGGCTCGGGCGAGCGCACGGTATGGTTGGCGAAGAGATTGTCACTGGCTGGAGGGGGGGAGCGCAAGGGGTCGGGAGTGTGGTAGAGGATAGGGTTGGGGTCGGGGGTGGGATAGGGAGTAGTGAGGGGGTGGGACATTTCGGGTAGAGAAGAAGAGGGAAAAGTTGCTTCACAGAGTCCCGTTCATGGCACCGTCCGTATATGTATGGTTGACAGGCATGTTTCTTTGCCTGTTTGTCTATCCGCAGTCGTAGGCGTAGTTGCCTTGTCGCAGCCGCAGAAGCAAATTATTTGTGTGACAGAAAAAACGTCGTGCGCGGGAAACATTCCACTGTCCAAATTCGAACTGTTTGGACTCTCCATAACCGCGAAGAAAAATAAAACAATGGCGCCGGGTTTCCGAGTTTGCGAGGAGATGGTACGTCACCTTTCCTTATATCGAACCATCATCAATAAGGACCACTAATTTGGACAAGCTGCCAAGCCCATCTGGTACTATCTCATGAAATGGAAAGGATACCCTGAGTATGAGAAAAAGAAGATAATCTTTGCCAAATGCAGAAGAAGCAGTAACCTGATAGACATCTGGTGTAATGGAAATTTCCAAAAGACAGTAATACCCCCAATAGTAAAATTGCGACTCAATACAATGCGCCTGGAATTCCATTGCCATGAATAACATAATTAATTACTCTTGTTGACAAAGTCCCTGCAAGACTTTTGCGAGTTCCAGAGACTCTCTTATCGATGTGATATTTGTTGATCGGACATTGTTTTCTTCGACCAATCCAAAAGGAGTGGGATCAGACCCCTGTAATGCGATTGAACTGCGGATTTGATTTGTATTCTGTGTAAATTTGTAACACGTGACACCCAGATTGAGCACCCAGGTTGTGGGCTGCTACGATGCCCTTTTCGTGGAAAAATTACAAAATTATCCATTCGCAATTGTATGTAACCTTGCTGTGAAATGTGGTTTGGAACCGTGTCAGTAAACTCACCTGGTCTGTCCGTCCGAACTGTTGGAATCCTCGATGACATCGCCAACGGTTTCCGGTTCGTCGAATACAGTAATTCAATCACACGGATCTCCTATTATAAATAAACCTCAACCTCAACTCTGGGAACGTTTCTCGATAGCCTGGATAATGACATCATGCTTTTTTTTTTTTTTTAATAAAAAAGGCGTACAATGTGATGAAATATCCATTCTTTTGGCCTATAGTCATGTCAGACTCATTTAATAGACTTTCGAAAAATCACAACTGGCCATTATAAAACTACCAGAGACTCAAGAGTAATTTTGATGATACATTGTTGCAACATGCCATACTCTGACACCACACCAACCATTACGATCATTGACTTCCTTATCCCGGCATAAGAACCGATGTCCCCCTGTTCCTGCCTGGCCGCAAAATCTAATCAATCCCTGAAAGACCGGAACAATGTTCCGTAGTTCCTTTGATAGTCACTCCGGTACCGCTGACTAAACGGTCCAGCCACATGTCCGCGCACTGACCACCAAGGAATGCGATCCGCCTTAAAGGAACGGCCCATATATAGCTCTCCGCTTATCCTGTCCTGTATAACTGTATAATTTACATGGAAAAATTTGTTCTTAAGGGATGTGTCCCGAAGGTACCCCTGAATCACATAATTAGCCATTAAATATCTTAGTATAGTGTAGCTTTCCCCTACATCCCGAGAAAATCACGACACATACGCTTCTCACCTGCCGAAAGACGCCGTCAGGCCGCCCCAAATAACCAACAATCGGTGCTACACTCCAGAGAACCTATCGCATTATTCCAAGGCGATATTGCCACAGGCACGCCACTTAGTCTTTAGGATAAACAGTATAAATACCCAAGTAGTTTGAATTTGAATAAAACAGTTCTCTAGAAAGCCTGAAAATCACAATATCAACTTCCTCTCTTTCTCTCTGCCTTTGCCTTGCCTTTGCCTCTGACCACCCATGAGATAGGCGGATTAGACCTGGAACGAGATGGAATGGATTTCAAGTATATCGGGTCAGCCTCATATTTGTTCCGCCTAAATTTTTAATATTCCGGTAATGTATCGTTTTGATAATTGCCGATGGAAATGACGTATGTGAAAACATAATCATTGAAGTAACATTGACTACACGTTTAAATCTGTATAACATGCACCCCCAGCCGTATGCTGTTATATTATATAGAGTGTGTTCTCAGCATGTGTGAATGTGGAAAGAAGGCGACAGGAATTTAATTTCTCATAGTCATACTGTAACACGACATACATTTGCACACAGATAGAATGGAATAATGATTACAAATGCATTTAATGGAGGACATCTATTTGGAATTTTACCATTTCACCGTCTCCAACCATTTGTACCATTTGTATAGCTGAAGGTGATATTATCTCCAGTCTGGGTATTACCGGTGAGCGTAGAACCGTTAGGGTGTTCAACGATTTGTAGGTTGGGGCTGGTAATATCTGTGGTGTCAATATCAACGTCGAACCTCATCTCCTCACCGAGAAACAGAAACTGGCTCGCCGCCCCCGTCGTTTAGTGGCCCACAACAAAGTTATCTCCTTTGTAGCCAAAACACGCTTGCTGCATCTTGGTGTTGTAGGTGACATTCCCCACGCATGCCGTTAGAAATCGGAGAAGTACACCTGCCCTCCTTGCTTTTACCCAAGATCCCGTGGGAGAGGCACATCGCGAAGGGTCTGTACGTCATTTTCATATTCTATACCAAGAACCCGGTATAGGCCTTTTGCGATGATTGCGCCGCGGACAGATAGGCGAACCCTTTCCAATCTATTAACCTAGTGAGTGTTTGTCGTTAAGCGGCAAGGCGTTCCGATTAGGACCGAGTTTTGGCATGACACCGCCGGCGCAGCAAGCGCTCAGGAGCGGCAAAACCTGACCCTCGATCTCCCGCAGCTTGTCCTACAGTGCAATTGGAAGGTCTTGGATCCGTCGCGTATTCGGTGCCCCTTAAAAAACTGCTGCGCCACTCCTTCGTTACTGAAGACCCGGCATCCAGCTCCTCGACGATGCTTTCACGTGTGGCGCCTCCGCCTACGAAGACCTTGGCCTGTTGCTCCGGGTAGGGGCACAGCGATAGATGTTTGAGCCTGTTGGCGTCGTTGATGGTGCCTTTGTAATCCTTAGTGAAATGCCCGTGGCCAGCTGTAATGAAATTTGATATATCCTTGGAGGGAATTTGTGGAATTTTCGCGCCAGACAGTGACAAGCGCGGAGTTGAAACCTAAATAACAGGGGTTTGGAATCTCCAAAATGTATATACGTCCCTGCTGGTTGTACAAAAATTAATAAATCAGGTCTGTCACTATTAGTAACATCAGGATAAGTCACACATTAGCTACCTGATATAGTTAGTTCTAGCATAACCTAAGCCAGTATATAAAGGAATAAAGGCAGCGAAGTTCACAAAGCAAAAGTTACCATGGCTCCTTTCTCTGCTATCTTACAGGTTACAAGGTTTGGTAGGCAACCTTCCAAGTCCCCTTTCCCCTATTATTACCCCTCTACCTCGGGTTGGTTTGCTGTGCCTGCATGGGCATGGTGGGAGGAGGGCAATGGTGATGAGTTGCCCCTTTATTGGTGTTGGATCAGTGTCTTCTCTACTTTTTCGTGGTTTCTGGTGTCTTCGGCTATGTCTGGAGTATATCCATTTTGGTGCGGTACCTTCTTCCTTTTGCCATTGCCAACAAGGTATTGTCTCGGTGTGTCTCAGGCTACATAAGGAGTTGGCCGACCTTGGGCATTAAGTGCTCAGTATAGGTTACCTGCAGGTCCTTGGTGCCTGTGGTGGGGCCCTCTGGCTTTGGCGAGCTTCCTGGCGAGCGCAGTTCTGGCATAGGTGACTGCTTTTCGGGTAATATTGGGATGGGAGGGGAGATGGCCATCACAGATAGGAGGAAGGGTGATTACAGTGAACCAGTGGAGTGCCAGGCTGGGGGCGGTCATCGGGGCTGGAGCAGATAATATTTCGGTGGGGCCTTTTGATTGGCTGGTGGGGGGTGGGGTGGTGCAGGGGCTGGTGTCCTGGCTGTACCCAACTGGAACCGGGAGCTGACACGGCAACGCGATCGAGGCCCGCAGGCTTGGGGAGTGGGACCTTCCTCATTTGGCAGTACCCGACTGGAACCGGAAGCTGACACGGCAATGTGATTGAGGCCCACAGGCTTGGGGAGTGGGAGTGGGGTCTCTTCAGGCCCTAGCCCATGTATAAGTCCTTTGAGGAAGATGCTGCATGTAAGTCCTTTACTCACCTGCTTTGAATCCACTTTGCTCTCTGTTGGTTGGTTGGGGGGTTTTTCTTTGCCTCAGGCTTTCTTTTGGAGTTCAGGGGGCTATTCTTTATTCAGTCCCAGTGCTGCTAGATCCAATGTATAGGTGTGCTCTCATGTGTAAATGATGATCCAGCCCTGGTGAGCAGACAAGTCTAGTCTATGTTGTGGGGGTCGACATAGCCAGTGTTTGACAGGTATAGCTGGAGCAGTGGGACTGCTGGACAATTTAGTAGCCTAGGTTAATGGGGGGATATTGTTTGGTGGGTGGTGGGGGAGGGTTTTGGCCTATATAGTCTAGGTTCCCTTCCAATAAAAATCCGCGGGACTATGAGTCC
>RBNI01000732.1:0-27408 GCA_003990745.1 Jimgerdemannia flammicorona | reverse complement strand
AAAAAAAAAAAAAAAAAAAAAAAAGAGAAATGAAGGCCTGGTACTGTAGGAAGACCAAGTTGATAATTAAATCTACAAGTATATTCCAACATCATAAAGAATAACATCATCAAGCTAATATTATCAGATTTATATTGCCAGCAAGATTATATATTAGAAAACTAAGAATATTAATGAGATCATAATGATTTTATACTAATTTCAGCTCTTTTTAGTAGTAATATCATGATAGTTATACTAGCCCCTATATTAGTTTAGTATATACTCACACTGACATCACTATGGATATACCTCAGAAATAGACTAAGGATGTTAAAAATAATATAGGACTAAATTAGTCTTCAGCTATATTGACATCATAAACTAAAATAATCTATGATATTATAGAAACTAGAGCATATCAAAATTAGTCACTGACATCATCAGCTCTCAGATGTTAGAAGCTAGTAAGATCTTTAAGACCAGTGACTTCATGGACTAAACTAGACCATAATAAGCTATGAAATTATAGCTACTATATACTAAAATAGTTTGCTTGGTAAATAAATAAATATTCTGCAAACTGACTCTGAAAAATGATCATCTAAAAAATTACTACACAAACTCAAGACACTTCCAAAAAACAAAAACTAAACATAAACAAATTATGCCCTCCTTTTCTAAATATATCTACTAAGCACTCTAAAATACTATCTTTGACCATCAGAACCAGTTCTCTTAGGAATATATTGATATAAATACCTATGATCTTAAGTAGTATCTATAAGCTGCTGATGAAGTCATAATAAGAATACAACAGGTTATGATACTTTATAATATTGAGAAACTACTAGATAAGATTTATTGTCAGAAGTGATATAAATACTTCAGAAATTCTGAATAAATACAATGTCTCTATATTTAGACAGCATATTTTACTCCATACCTACAAATTTTTCAGAAAAATATCCTTTGCCATTAGTGATATACAAGAGATAGCTCTTGTTGAAATTGGTAGCCTCAATAACACTCATATAATATAAGTAGAGTTAGATCTTATAAATAACTTTAACCTTTAAGACTATTATAATAATAATACTTAGCTGTATGAGAATAAGATATTCAACTCTATCATTGGTCTCTTCCAAGAACCAATTGCACAAGTCTCCATCTCTGTCAGTGTCTGACTATCTGGCTTTTCTGTCTTCTCAATTATTAGACTAGTCTCTGACTAGTCTACTATATCATCTGAGACTATAAGATCAGAAGCTAGCTCAGAAGAGCCAACTTCTCCTCATCTGAAACAGAATCAGATAAAAGTCCCCCTACCCCTTATATAGAAGTTTATTACTACTATAAGATATAATGAAATACTACATCATAGGTCTCAGTCGAAATCTGGAACATTATTTCATAAATAGCATATGAAAATGATATCATTTTTAGTAACTTTCTATCTTATATCTTCTAGCCAATAGTCAGTCAATATGTAAAGTCCTCAAAAATATATAAATATCTCTAAGTAAGCAACTCAATAAAGAACAGAATATTCACAGAACATTCAATTTGAAAAGAAAACAATTAAGACTTAAAGTCTATAGTATATAGATAAGTCCCTAAATAACTTGAACCAAAAAGACCACATCCAAAAATAGATAACCTGAACTCTATAAATACTTAAACTCTGAAGAATCTAAATATAATTCTCAGAACCTAAGAAATATATACTAAAAGACTTAGACTTTAAAGAATTAAAGTTTGTAATTACTAAATTATTATCCAAGTCTACCAGAAGGAGACTAGATTAATTAGAAGTATAACAGACAGTACTTAGGCATTAAGACAGCCACTACCTCAAGCTAAAGACATCTAACATAAGTGTCTTTAAGTTATTGATATCAAGGATTATTAACTTAAAGAGTATAATTATTATAATAGTAAAGATATACTATTATAATTAGTAGCAGTAGAATCTATGAGCCCATCTAATATAAGATAAATAAAGAATTGTTAAACAGCCTATAAGCTGTCACTGAATATATTCTTTAAGAAGTAACTAGATATCCTAGACCCTCAAACAAGAGGAAAACAGAACATAAAGACTATTATTGACTGGGAAAGTCAATATAAAGAACAACAACAAGAACTTATTGAACATTCTGCTCAAAATTTATATTCAGAATTCTGTGAACTACATCCAGCATTAGGAAGGGATACAGACCTTCAGAAAAAGTTTTACAGATTTATAAGACAATATATATATAGAGCAGGAACACCTGAATCAGTTGCTCAAGCAATAGAATAATTTCTTAAATTAATCCCCATTGAAACAAGAACTACAGTTCTTTAGTGGATTAATTCTCCTTACTATTACTCTACTGAAAGGAAGAGCCAGATATTTAAGTTATAAGGTCAACTAAATATAAGAACTACAAAGACTAGAAACTCTTGAGATAACTACTTAAGAAATCCAATATGAAGGACATATAATCTATTTTGATACCCAATAAGAACCAGATATCTCTTCTGTACTTAGTTTAGAAAGAGACCAAATAAAATATTTATCTACTAGACAACAGACATCAGTAGGAAGATAACCTCAAGAATTAACAAATCTAGGATCTAGTGTAAATTTACTAGAAGCTAGAGAATTACTTAAAACTCTTGCTTTAGGAATTTATATACCTTCACACTCAGCACCTGTTTCTCACTCAGGACCAGAACCTAAACCAGAAGATAGACATTCAGATTCTGAATCTGAACTATCAGTAGAAGACCTTTCTGAAACAGAAAGCCTACTAGATACATTATCTAAAGAGAAGAGGAAAATGACAAACTCCTTAAAAGCAGAAAGCCTTGAAAGACATTTTGAAGAAAGTCCTAAAGACTTAGATAAAACTTTTAGAGGACCAGAGTTTATACCTGAACAAGTAATCCTAATAATGGCTACTGATGTATTAATAAGACAACTAGTAGCATTAGCTAACTTAGTAGGATAAATAGTAATTATAAATCAACCAGCTAAAGTACTATCAATCTCCACTTTTAGAGAAATATCTACAGATCTACCAGAATTTATAAGTGTAGTAGATAATAAATATAAGTGCAACAGTTGAAATAACCAAATAAACTCAGACTCTATCTTAGCAAAGAATATGTTATATACTGCAGAAGAAGTCTTTGCAAAAGCCCAAGCTCAAACTACCAAAATAGCTGCACATTTCCGAGATTAAGCTGCCCTCTGGTATTATAACTTAAATCCTAAACCTCTACTTCAGAAGTTAGAATTAGAGTTACTGAATAAGATACCATAGGAGACCAATCAGAATATCTACAAATCTCTGAAGTAAGAAGACTTAAATATCTTCTAAAAAGATTTTTTTAAGCCCTTCACTTCTTGCAGATATAAGAGCACAATTAGAAGCCATGAAATGGGATAAATAAAGCAAAGTAAACCTAGAAGCCTTCGCAGCAAGAATGGAAACCTCTTTGAATATATTAGGACTCCTTATGATCTTAATAATAATGTCTCTAATAGAACCAAAGAAAATTATTTTTTCCAAAGTATTTCTTCATGGTTAGCCAGAAGAGTCAAGGAAATGGGAATTCCTACAGACTGTCTCTATGATCAATGGTGCTTCAGTCAAGCAGTATTTAGAGTAAGAATGATTTTAGTAGCATCTGCTACCACCAAATCTAGAGAACAGAATAATACAAGAAACTCTGAGTGAGCTTCAAATAAACTCTATCAAGACCTTAAGAAATGGTATTGGAACAGAGAAACCCAATATCTAAAGAAATCCACTTTTTAAAAACTTTCTCCAGAAGAAAGAGACAGGCTTAGAAAAGGAGATAAATATTTTTACTATAAAAAGACATAATATATGTCTAATGTCTGTCTAGAGAAAAATAAAAACATTCCTTCAAGATCTTCAACTATCTCAGTTATTGACACTATTCCTGAGATAGAAGAAGATATCAGATTTAAAAAGCTTTACTGTAAAGTAATCATTCTCACTAAGACTTATTCAACAGATATAGGATATGACCTCTACAGTATTGTCTCACAGACAATACTACCAGGAAAATCTCAAGTAATAAGAACTAGTATAGCTGTACAAATACCTCAGGATACTTATGCTAAAATAGCAGAAAAAAGCAGACTAGTAAAAGATCATAGCCTCTCAATAAGAGGAGGGGTTATTGATGAAGGATATCAGGATAAAATTAAAGTCATTTTGAGAAACCTTGAAAAAGAGTAATATACTATTCTATTAGAACAAAAAGTAGCACAACTGATTGTAGAGATTATAAAGAATAATCTTACAGTTCAAGAAGTCAAGACATTATCACCCTTAGAAAGAAAAACTAAAGAATTTGGATCCTTAGGACTACTTAAGAATACTGAAGTGAAGTCTAAGATAGTGGTCACTATTTAAGAAGCAAAATCTACCAAAGAAGAAAAATGGTACTTCTAATTAGAAGATGGGTATACACTATATGAAAGATGCCCTCATAGTATACAGATGTATTGTACAGAAATGCTCAATGACTGTTACTCATGTCTAAATGAACTTAGTCAAGAAGAGCTACTAAGCTAGCTAACATTCAGACTGAGAAAAAGAAATAAAATCTAATATAAGAAGTTGTTTCTACAATCAGTAATGAAGAACTTATTGAAACACTAGCTCAAGTTAAAGGATAAGACAAAAAAATTCTCTTTAATATAGGAGCCTCTAGAAATTTTATCAATTAAAACTTAGTAAAATAGACAAAAATTCTTACTATACTTGGTGATAAAAGATCAGTACAATTTGCAAATAGTAAAATCCAGATATTATCTCAAATTGCTAAGACTTAATGCTATAAATAGGGGACTATAAAGAGAAAGTAGACCTAGATATAGTATATTTGTCGATCTGTAATATTATACTTAGAACCTCATAGTTCAGAAAGTATAACCTCAATATTAATTGAAGCAACAATGAAATCACCCTATAGAAACAGGGTTAAAAGCTTACTTTATATCCAAATTTAGTATAAGTACAAAAGACTGAGAAAAAGAAATAAAATCTAATATAAGAAGTTGTTTCTACAATTAGTAATGAAGAACTTATTGAAACACTAGCTCAAGTTAAAGGACAAGACAAAAAAATTCTCTTTAATATAGGAGCCTTTAGAAATTTTATTAATTAAAACTTAGTAAAATAGGCAAAAATTCTTACTATACTTGGTGATAAAAGATCAGTACAATTTGCAAATAGTAAAATCCAGATATTATCTCAAATTGCTAAGACTTAATGCTATAAATAGGGAACTATAAAGAGAAAGTAGACCTAGATATAGTATATTTGTCGATCTGTAATATTATACTTAGAACCTCATAGTTCAGAATGTATAACCTCAATATTAATTGAAGCAACAATGAAATCACCCTATAGAAAAAGGGTTAAAAGCTTACTTTATATCCAAATTCAGTATAAGTAGAAATAATCTCAGCTATCCAATTCTGTAAAAAAGTCAAAAGAATAGAAAATTATTATCTCTACTTAATACAGATAGTTCCAAAAGAAAAGGAAGCTATTCAAATCTTACAAATAATTCAGCCTCTTATAGAAGAATTCTCTGATATATTCTAAGAACCAATAAAGTCTCTACTTCAAAGAAAAGTCAATCATAAGATTGATATAATTCCAGAATCATCATCTCCTTATAGACCTATCTACTCTATATCTCAGCCAGAGCTAGAAGCCTTAAGAGAAATCCTAAAGATACTCTTTGATAAATAATATATTGAACCAAGTATATATTCTTATAGAGCACCCATTCTGATTATAAAAAAGATGGATGGAATATTGAGGATATGTGTAGACTACTGTTTACTCAATAAGATCACTATACAAAATCAATATCATCTATCTAGTATAAAAGAACTACTTACTCAGCTCTACAAAACTAAGATTATGACCTTAGGTAATCTTAAAGAAGAATTTTTGCAGATAGGAATAGATGCAAGAGATATAGAAAAAACAGCCTTCAAAATAAGATATGGATATTATAAATTCAAAGTTATACCCTTTGGATTAACTAATACTCCAGCAACATTTCAGTCTTTCATGAATGATATCTTTAAGCCTCTGTTAGACAAATGTATACTAGTTTATATAAATAACATTCTCATCTATAGTATAACTCAAAAGGAGTACCTTCAATACTTAAGAGAAGTCTTCACTATACTGAGAAAAAATCAGTTATATTTAAAGCTTGAAAAATATTACTTCTTACAAAAAGAAGTAAAATACCTTGGAAATATTATTAGAAAGAGAATAGTTAAAACTTCATCCAGATTGATTAAAGCCATAGAAGATTGGTCTCAACCAGAAAATCTTAAAGGATTATAAGGATTCCTAGGATTGGCCAACTTCTTCAGACAATTTATAGAAGGATTCTCTAGAGTAGCAGTCCCTCTAATAACACTCACTCAAAAATCCATAGATGTTAAAAAACATTAGACTTCTATCCAAATACAAGTCTTTACTCATCTAAAAAAACTTCTTACTAATGTACTAGTATTAGTGATCCCTGATTAAAAAGACTTCTTTAAAGTAACTATTGATATATCAGATATAGCAATTAGAGCAGTCCTTACTCAAGAGAAACATCCAGTAGCTTACTTTTCACAAAGTTAAAAGGAGCAGAAATAAGATATGTTACTCATAAAAAGGAATTATTTTCCATAGTTAGAAGCCTTAAAGAATGGAGATACTTTCTAATAGAAAAACATTTTCCTATCATTATAGATCATCAATCTCTTGTCTATATTTACCATCAACCAACTTTGACTAAAAGACAAGTAAGATGAATAGAAGCTCTAGCAGATTATAACTTTACAGTAGAATACTGCTCTGGAATAATAAATATAATAGCTAATACTCTCTCAAGAATAGAATAAATAGAGCAAATAACAGCTATTATAATTATAGCCAATAATCTCAAGAATCAGATCAGAGAAGTCTATAATCTTACCTATAAAGAAATTTGTAAATTTTTACAAAATCTAACCAATAATTCAAGACTTAAGAAATTGATCAAGAAATTAATTCTCAAAGAAGAGTTATTATACTATAATGAAACAAGAGTCTTAATCTCGGAAAATCAAAAACTGAGACTTCAAATTATATAAGAATACCATGATATATCTTTTGTAGGACATTATGGTTATGAAAAACTCATGCTAATATAACTTAGAACTTTTACTGGCCAAGGATGACAGATGATATTAAGGACTTGTGTTATTTCTATGATCTATGTCAAAGAAATAAGGTAAGAAATTAAGGACATCTAGAACTTCTTCAACCTTTACTAGAAATTAGGACAAGATTGCCTTAGACTTTATAGTAAGACTACCCAAAACCAGCTAAGGAAAGAATGCTATAGTAGTGTTCATAGATAGGCTCAGCATGCAAGCACACTTTAAACCTACTACTACTACAGTCACTGCTCTAGAAACAGTAAAGATTTTCCTACACACAGTTTTTAAACTGCATGGACTACCCTCAGTAATAGTCTCAGATAGAGACCTCAAGTTTACAAGTGTTTTTTGGAAAGCATTCTTTAGAATAATAAATACTAAGTTATTATTCTCTATTATCTATTATCTACAAACTGATAGTCAGACAGAAAGAACTAACAGAAATCTCCAAAAAATGTTGAGAATATTCTGTAGATACAAATAAGTTAACTGAAACCAATATCTCTCATTGGCAGAATTTGTCTATAATAATACCAAACAGTCATCTCCTCAAATAATACCTTTCTTTATAAATACTGGTCAATACCTATGATCTCTGGCAACTATAGAAAAATCTATAGTATCTGTAGCAGAAGACCTTGCAGTAACTATTGGAAATATTATACAAATAGTACAAAAAGAATTATAAAAGACTCAGGAGCAATAAGTCAAATATGTATACCAACCAATATAGAAGAGAAGTTCTCTTTGAAGTAGAAGACTTAGTTCTCTTAGAAGCCTCCAATATAACTATAGCAAATCAGACCAGGCTTCCTAAACAAAGTCTATGTCCAAAATATATTATATCCTATCCAGTTAAAGAAATAATATCTAATATGTCATACTAATTAGAACTCTCTTAAGATATGAAATATATAATATATTTCATATCTTACTACTTAAGCAGTATATTCCAAATCAAATTCCTAATTGAAAAATACTCTCACCACCACCTATAAAAATTGAAAGATAACTAGAATATACTGTGGAACAAATTTTGAACTATTAAGTTATAAAAAGGGATTGAGGAATCTCTTTAGAATATTTAGTAAAATGAGAAGACTACTCTTTATATAGCTTTACTTGAGAACCAGAAAGAAATCTCGCTAATGCCAAAAAAAAAATCTTAGAATATTTGGTATAATAAGAAAGAAAACTGCAATCTCACTAATATATTACTCATATCTCCTAGTCTAAGAAGAATGAATAGATGCAATAGGTCCAGGTAATGTGGGCTAAAGAATATATATAATATGCTGAATTTGGAGAAGTTAAACCTCTAACTCATAGTCCTAAGGTTAACCTACTACCTACTATACCACAAGATACTGATTACTAGAATAAAACAAGTAAATACAAAAAAAGGTTATAAGAAAATTTTCATGAGCCAAGACTGATAATCTAAAAAGATTGACCATGAGAATAGTAATAAAGACTGAGATAAAAGGAGTATAACTCTCTATACTTTCAATAACTTCTGTATCCAGGAGTTCAGACAGAGTGTTCAGATTCTGATATAGTCTATCAGGTAACTAACCTGGTATAGGTTAGTACTTATCAATATGGCCTAAAGCAATAGCTGGCTCTAACTTCAACTTATACCTAGCATACAGCATAGTAAATCTTTACAAGAAAGACTCAGAATGTGTCAAAACTCCAGTCTGTAGACCAAAAGTCTAATGCCTTAACAGGGTGACCAACTTTCCATAAAAGGTCAAGGAAAATTTGAGAAAGTAGCTTAAGAATCAAATTAAGACTTCTTAATTATACAGCAGAGCTGAGCCCCAAATTCTGAAAATACTCTACAAGAATCTCAAAAAGAGAAAAAGATGAAAATTATTATATCAAGAATACTTTGTTCAAAAGAAAAATCCTATAAGACTATTTAATAATAATATTAAATCTTAAAAGAGAGATAATGTAATGAAATTACATTTCAATGTCATAAAGGATTATATTATCAAGCTGACATCATTGTATTTATATCACCAGCAAGATTACATATTAGAAAAACTAAGAATATTAGTGAGATCATAATGATTTTATACTAATTTTAGCTCTCTTCAGCCAGTGATATCATAGTAGTCACACTAGCCCCTGTATTAGTTTAGTGTGTACTCATACTAAAATCACTATAGATATATCTCAGAAATAGACTAAGGATGCTAAAAATAGCATAGGACTAAATTAGTCTTTAGCTACATTGATGTCATAAACTAAAATAGTCTATAATATCATAGAAACTAAAATATATCAAAATTAGCTACTGATATCATCAGCTCTCTGATGTCAGGAGCTAGTAAGATCTTTAAGACTAGTGACTTCATGGGCTAAACTAGACCATGACAAGCTATGAAATTATAGTTGTCACATACTAAAATTATTTGTTTGATAAACAATTAAATACTCTACAAACTGGCTCTGAAAAATAATCATCCAAATAATTACTATATAAACTCAAAGATACCTTTCAAAAACAAAAACTAAACATTAACAAATTATACCCTCTCCTTCTGAACATATCTACCAAGCACTCTAGAATACTGTCTTTGACCATCAACACTAGTTCTCTTGGAAAAATATTGATATAGATACTTATGACCTTAAGCAGTATCTATAAGCTACTGATGAAGTTATATTAAGAATGCACCAGATCACTAGATACTTCATGATATTGAGAAACTGTCAGACAGATAGACATAAAATCAGAAGTGGTATAAACACTTCAGAAATTCTGGACAAATAAAATATCTCTATATTTAGACAGTATATTTTACTCTATATCTACCAATTGTTCAAGAAAATGCCCTTTGTTATTAGTAGTATACAAGAGATAGCTTCTGTCAAAATTGGTAGCCTCAATCATATAATACAAGTAGATTTAGATCTTATAAATAACTTTTTTAATCATCAAGACCATTATAATGATGATGCTTGGCTATATAAGAATGAGGTGTTCAACTCTATCATTAGTCTCTTTCAAGGACCAATTGTATAAGTCTCCATCTCTGTCAGTGTCTGGCCACCTAGCTTTCCTATCCTATCAAATATTAGACTAGTCTCTGACTGGTGTACTACATTATCTGAGACCACAAGATCAGAAGCTAGCTCAGAAGAGCTAACCTCTTTCTCATCTTAAACAGAATCAGATAAAAGACCTCCAACCCCTTATACAAAAGTTTATTACTACTATATGATATAATGAAATACTTCATTGTAAGTATCAGTCGAAATCTAGAACATTACTTCATAAATAGCATATGAAAATGATATCATTAAATAGCATCATTATGACTTTGTGATGACACCATTATAGTGTAACTTTTATATCATTTTTAGCAACTTTCTGTCTTATATCTTCTAGCCAATAGTCAGTCAATATGTAAAGTCCTCAAAAATGTATAAATACCTCTAAGCAAGTGACTTAATAAAGGACAGAACATTCACAGAATATTTAATTTAAAAAGAGAACAATTAAGACTTAAATTCTATAGTATATAGATAGGGTTTCTGAATAACTTGAACCAAAAGACCACATCTAAAAATAGATGTCCTGAACTCTATAAATGCTTGAACTCTGAAGAATCCAAATATAATTCTCAGAACTAGACTGTATTTAAGAAAGATATACTAAAAGACTTAGACTTTAAAGAATTAAAGTCTATAATTACTAAATTTTTATCTAAGTCTACCTGTAATGGTTCTAGTTTCTTTAAGTGGAAGCAGCTAAATCTGGAAGTTCTAGTTGGCCTAAAGTAGCTCAAAGAGATACTTAAAGGTTCAAGTATTCTTGATGGATTTCTGGGAGAAAATATTCTGAGCTTTATTTAAGTAGAGAACAAGGATATTTATACATTATCTGAAAGAAAGATCTAGAAGGATCTTGGAAAGAAAGAGAAATGCCAAGAAATAGATTCTTGGCAAAGATGACTAATATAGTTCTACAATATTCCAAAAGGTTCTATGATTAGCCAAGACAAGATACTTGGTATCAAGGAAAGACAAAAGTATTCTAGTGGTGTCTAGGCACTGAGAGAAGATTTCTAAGCAAGTAGAAGGTGGCAGAACATAGTAGAATGTTCAGGAAATGATAAGAAAAGACTAACTAAAAGATGCAAAAATGTACTAAGACTAAATATAACTGTGAAATTGTTACATCTCTCTCTCCTTAAGAACTAACATCCTCATTGAGTTCTTGGATAACACAAGACTAAATATACTTAACCAAAATTTCTCAAACTTGTATTGGCATATTGGCAGGGATTGGCCATCCTTATATAGGACAGAGGGTCTATTATGAGACTAACCAACTAGGAGGGGTTCAAACCCAGCTAGTAGCTTCATTTCAGTGGACTTCTTATTCATTAAATATTCTGCTGGTTCCAGGGTCCCAAAGTAAACTTCTGATGCATAAGGCACTGGTCATTGCTATAGGTCTTTGACAATCCAAGGAAATCACTACAGAGATTGGGCAATGTGTTTTGTCTTAAAGTCTTGAACTAGATCTTGAGAGTTCTTAAGGTTGACCAGTAGTTCCCAGGTAGTATCATATTCAGAGTAGTCCATCCACTTGACTAGGTATTCAGGACAGTGGTAGTGGTTTCATTTGTTGAAGATTTTCTCAGCTTTATACTTGATAAGGTCTTCAATAATTACAGGGGTGGATGGCTTAGGAATTCAACCAGGGTAGGGCAGTAACTGGTTCTAGGTCTTGAGGTGTGACACATGAAAGACTGGGTGTACTCTCATGGTTTCAGGTAGCTTGAGGCAGTAGGAGGATGCAGAGACTTGTTCAGTGATCTCAAAAGGTCCAATATACTTGGGTTGGAACTTATTCCAAGGGTAGTTGACTTGAGATTGTATCTTGAGATTCTTGGTAGATAGTAGGACTCGATCTCTAATAGTATAAGTGACATTATGGCATTTCTTGTCAGTATACTTGGCTTGGTGCTGTTGAGCTTTCAGAAGATTCACAGTAGCAATCTTGAGTAGTTTGTCCATTTTATCTGTAAGGCTCTTGGTGGTAGAGACTTGTATTTGACTGTTTTTCTTAAAAGAGAATAGACTTGCAGAGATCTCAGGGTCTTGACCATAGAGTAACTGGAAAGGGAAAAGACCAGTAGATGATTGGATGGCATTGTTGTATGCAAACTCCACATAAGTCAGATAGTGGTCCCAATCATCTTGCTCTTAAGAAACATAGTTTCTAAGCATTTGTTCTAGAGTTCTGTTCATATGCTTGGTTTTTCCATCAGTTTGTGAGTAGAAGGCAGTAGATATAGCCAATTGGATTCCCAGGGTCTTGAAGAGAGTTTGCCAGAAGTAACTAGTGAACTTGGGGTCATGATTACTGACAATTACTTATGGTAGACCATAGTGACAGAAGATAGACTTGAAGAAGATTCTTATAATCTTAGATGCAGTAGCATTAGTAGTAGTTGGTTCAGTAACCATAGTCTTGGTCAGGTGTTTAACAAATATAACAATAGTATCAGTACCAGATTGGGTTCATGGTAGTTAAGTTACAAAATCCATAGTAACTTGTTCAAATTTCTTAGTGGGAATTAGTAGTGGTTATAGCAGACTAGCTGGTGCTTGGTTGGTAGACTTATTGTGCTGGCATTGATTATAGCTAGCAATATAGTTCTTGATTTTCTTGACCATACTTGGCCAATAGTAGTAGTGTTGGATGTTCTTAACAGTCTTCTCAATTCCCAGATGACTGACAAGAGGGGAGTCATGGTGTTCTTTCAAAACCTTATAGTGTAGGTTCATGTTTTCAGATAGATAGACTTGGTCTTGATGATAGATCAGGTTGTTCTTGACAGTATATATATCCTTGAGCTTATTTGAGAAAACTCTAATAGTAACTGTATCTTCTTTGTAAGCTTGCTTGATTTGGTCTAGGAATTCTGATGCCAAGGTGACTTATATAATTGTAGTGAGGTCAGGGCATCTTGATAAGGCATCTGGTACTACAAGTGTCTTGCCAGACTTGTAGATGATCATTGGGTTGAAGGTTTGAAGCTTAAGACCTCACTTGTCTTATAGATATGACAGAGTAGGTTGGGTATTGATATACTTGAGGGATTGATGATCAGTAATGACATCAAACTCAATATCTTCTAGATAGCATCATCAGTGGTCTAGTATATATATTATTGCCAGTAGTTCCTTCTTGTGTGTGGCTAGCTTTTATCTAGCTAGGACTAGCTTGTGGAACTCAAAAGCAATAAGATGGTGTCCTTTGCCATCATCTTGTTACAGGACTGCTCCAATGGCAAAATTCAATGCATCAGTAGTGACTGTGAATTTTAGGCCTTGATCTGCATTATACAGGACTGGAGTACAGGTTATAGTTCTTGAGTTCTTAAAAAGCTTATTGACAGAAGAGGTCTCAGGTGTAGGGTACATAGTGGTCTGAGTGTGGGGCCTTCCTCATGAGGTTAGTCAGTGGCTCAGCAATACCAGAGAAGTTTCTGATAAAGTGATGGTAGTAGCCAGCTAGACCAAGGAAGGATTGGAGTTCTGTGAGGTTTGACAGAATGAGCCATTCTTCAATTGCTTCTATCTTGTATGGGTCTACTTGAATTCCTTATGCAGAGACAATGTGACCAAGGTATTCGACTTGTTCTTTGAAGAATTCACACTTCTTGAGCTTAGCATAAAGCTTATATTTTCATAGGATCTTCAGGACTATTCAAATGTGTTTGAGGTATTCTTCTTTAGTTGCACTAAAGATCAGGATGTCATCAAGATATACCAACAGAAAAATAAATAGTTGGTCCTTGAATATCTTATTCATTAGAGTCTGGAATGTAGTGGGTATATTGGTGAGACCAAATATTAAGACCAGGAATTTGTAGAGTCCAAAGAGGGTCATGAATGCATTCTTGAGAATATCTTCTGACTTGATTCGAATCTGGTAGTATCCTGACATGAGGTCCAACTTAGTGAAGTACTTGGCATTCTTGAGAACATCAAAGATTTGATCAATCAAGGGCAGCAGATAGCAGTTCTTGACAGTGAGCTTATTGAGTGTATAATAGTCTATGCATATTTACAGAGTACTATCCATCTTCTTGATGAATAAGACTGGTGAGCCATAAGGAGATTTGCTTGGCTGAATGGCTCCTTGTGCAAGTAGTTTTTCTAGTTCTTTCTTGACTACTTCAATTTCAAGTGGCAATATGCAATATATATATTTCTTGAGTGATATAGCTCCTGAGGTCAGTTTGATTTTGTGATCAACTTCTTGTATAGGTGGTAGGCCAGATAGCTTGTCTGGAAATACATCTTTGAATTCTTCTAGCAGTAACTTAACACTTTTATTGACTGATAGTCTCTTGTCTTGTTTCTTGGGATAGACCATTACAATAAAGGCATGCATTGCCTTCTTGAGTGCTCTCTTGTATTATATAGCTGACAGTGTTGCAATCTGAGTCTTATCTGTCTTGATAGTGATGTTAGCTCTATCTTGAAGTAAGTTGACTTCATTCTAGCACCAATTAATATCTGGGTTGTGTTTCATAAGCCAGGGTTTTTCTAGGATCAGATTATGATCTCCTAGTGGTGCAATCTTGAAGTCTACTCATTCTCAATATTTCTGGATCTTGATGAGTAGTTTGGTGGCAATTGACTCAATGGGGTGCAGAGTACCATCTGCAGTAACTATACTATTGTTCTTGAGTGTAGACTTGGTAAGTATCTTGTGACTTTTGATGAGATTCTGATTGATAAAGTTCTCTGCAGCTCTGCTGTCTATGAGTACTTGAACTTCTTTTCCCTTGACTAGGTCTTTGAAAATGAGCATGGCTTGAGCTTGATTTTCACTAAGACTTATAGCTTGATCAGTACTACCAAAGTCTTTTTGGTCTTGCTTGATTTCAAGTAGTTCTTGGACTTCTGTAATCTTAAGTTGACTGGCTTTTTCTAGGATCACTTATGTGACTTGGTCTCCTGCCTTGACTGTATAGTCTTGATCCTTCTGGTTGATAAGCAGAACTTGAACTTGTCCTTGAAAGTCTGGGTCAATGATACCAGCACCTATATCTAAATAATGTTTTACACTGAGTCTTGATCATGATGCAATTCTGGTATAATGTTCTTCAGAACATTGAACTGTAATTCCAGTAGGTACCAGAGTTCAGCCCTTGGCTGGAATGGTGACTTGTTTGACAGAGTGTAGGTCAAGACCAATAGCTCTTTCTGTTTGATATTGAGGGGCCTGGGCCATTGGGTGAGGCTTCTTGATCTTGAGCTTAGGTTGACTGGTGGTAGGGTTGACAGATATGTCCTTGGACAACACAGTGACTGGTCTTGAGGGTTCACTAGTCTTCTTAGGACATTTGGTTACAATAGGTCCTATTTGGTAACAGAAGAAACAGGCTCTAGATTTCTTCAGATGGTCCTTTTCTTCAGGAGTGAGCTTGGTGTTCTTTTTGTTTATAGTGTCTAAGTCCATTGGTACTGGGCCAACTGTCCTTGATTGGTTCTTGTAGTGGTTCTCAAAGTAGTTCTTCTTATAGTATTCTGGTTCAAAGTAGTTGCTAAAAGTGATGACATCAAACCTATTGGTAATTCTCAAGACTTTATCAAGGTTTTTGGGCTCTTCTAGCTCAACCTTGACTCATGTATTTCCCTTCAGACCACAGATATAGTAGTCTATCTTTTCATCCTCAGATATTGCTGGTAGTTTGAGTAGGATTGCCAAGAATTGTGTATTGTATCTTTGTATAGACTTGAGTTGCTTGATGTTTGCTAGCTTGTCTCTGGCTAGCTTAGTAGTATTAGCAGGCTTGAACTGCTTGTGAAGAGCTCTCTTGAAGACTTCCCAGTCTCTGATTTGTGCATATGAATGTACAGATATAACTATGATATAATTGCACTATTAGATAGCTGTATTTCCTCAAAAGAGTGTGGTGGCAAATTGGACTTGTATATCTTCTTCTATTCTTATAAGCTTGAAGTATTGATCCAACTAGAGGGTCCATGCATCTGTAGATAGTCCTCCTTAATGACTATCAAAGATATCTGGCTTGAGTGGTTTGAAACTGACTAGTGCTATAGCAGAATATGATGTACTCACTGTTCTTATTTTCTGCTATCTAATTGTACTTGAAGTTTTTGAATTTGGTAGGCCATTGCATTGATCATATCCTCTATACCATGCTGCAGTCCTTCTGCTTCTTCTATAGCAGAGGGGTCTGGCTGGTAGGCTGACTCTTCACAGCTCATTTTGGGTTCATGTGACTAGTTGTGACTGGTTTCTGAATTTGTGTGAGATTTCTTAATAAGGCAAGATATAATGACACTACTACTACCAAGTGTAACAGTTCTAGTTTCTATAAGAGGAAGCAGCTAAATCTGGAAGTTCTAGTTGGCCTAAAGTAGCTCAAAGAGATATTTAAAGATTCAAGTGTTTTCAATGAATTTCTGAGAAAAAATATTCTGAGCTTTATTCAGGCAGAGAACAAGGATATTTATTCATGATCTGAAAGAAACACACTCCTTTCTCTGCTACCTTACCAGTTACAAGATTTGGTAGACAACCTTCCAAGTCCCCTTTCCCCTATTATTACCCCCTCTACCTTGGGTTAGTTTGCTGTACCTGTATGGGCATAGTAGAAGGAGAGCAATGGTGATGAGTTACCCCTTTATCAGTGTCAGATCAGTATCTTTTCCACTTTTTCATAGATTCTGGTGCCTTCAGCTGCATCTGGAGTGTACTCATTTTGGTGTAGCATCTTCTTCCTTTTGTCATCACCAACAAAGTGTTGTCTTGATGCATCACAGGTTATATAGAGAGTCAGCTGACCTTGGGCATCAAGTGCTTAGTATAGATTACTTACAGGTCCTTAGTGCCTGTAGTGGGGCCCTCTGGCTTTGGCAAGCTTTCTGGTAAGTATAGTTCTGGCATAGGTGACTGTTTTTTGAGTGTTGTCAGGATGGGAGAGGAGATGACCATCACAGATAGGAGGAAGGGTAATTACAGTGAACCAGTAGGGTACCAGACTGGGGGTGGTCATCAGGGCTGGGGCAGGTACTGCTTTGGTGGGGCCTTTTGATTGATATAGAACAGTTAGGTTGTAGGTGTCACTCTTGACTTCTTTTGGTAATTTGGCAGATTGGGCCCCAGTCATTGGAGGGGGTCAGGGGGCCCAAGACTACCCATTTCAGGCATCTTGGCTGCTCTCAAATGGAATCAGGAGCTGATATGGCAATGTGATTGAGGCCCACAGACTTGAGTAGGGGGGTATTGGGAGTCTCCTCCCACCTCACATGTAAGTCCCCTACTCACCTCATCTGGGAGAACCAGGTCCTACCCACCATAATGTATTTTGATGAGGGTTTTTTCTTTGTCTGTCATTCTCTTTGGAGTGGCAGGGGCTATTTTATTCAGCTTGGGCATGGCCTTGTATATATTGTAATGGTGACCTCAGAATGATGATATCAGCATAGGAGACAGCCTTTCCTTACAAGCCATCAGATTGGAGCACAAGGAGATCATATGGCATATGAGATGAGCAATTATGACCAACTGTGAGTCATTGTGACCACAGTACATGCACCTGGAGGAATATAAAAGAAGGATCAAGAAACTACAGTAGCAGCAACCAATAAGACCCACCAATCCCAAAATAGCCCAAAGACTTATCACGAATGAAATGCCTGCTGCCTGCCAAACCTCAAGGTCTAGAAACTACCAAGGCACCTTGGTAGAAGAAAGGATATTCTAAGACATCAGAAGAGCTATGAGGACCTGCTCAAAAAGGACTCCTAGTGTCAATCTGGGTACTGGTGATCCTCATCATTATATCCTCTACTGCTGTGAAATGGAAACCAGGATCACCATTGCCACTGAATGCCTCCAAATATGGCAGGAGTATGAAATAGGAAACCTCCTGTGCTGGGAGTTCCCACAGGCCAGCCCTCAAGAGCTACAAGATGCCACTGCCATGGATATATACAAGACAAGAATAGCTAAGAAGATTCATCAGATCTTCAGGCATACACCATGGTTGATCTCCAACTTGGAGTATGTCAGAGTCTCAGACTTCAGAGACCTGTCATCCCACCATATCAATGCACTAAAAGCCAGGGTAGCTACAGAAGCCCAGTCCACTATTACTCTCAATAGTGATGAAGTAGAAGACTTCTGGCACCCCATCCTCTAAGACAATCCAGACCAATTCCTGCAAGGATTGATCTCAGTATTCCAAGGCCCAAGCATCCAGGTTAGACCTCCCCAAGAACTCACATTTGTTCTCTATTTTATGGAAGAGAACCTCATAGACTGGAGAGCTCCAGATCTTCTTGTTCCCACCACCACCAAACATGATGACATCATCAGCGATAATGTCATCCCACACGACTTTGACATATGTGAAATGTGTGACCTATATGATGAATTCACAGACCTCATCTGCTTCGAAGATATCCTGACCTCTGATGATGAGGATGAAGCCTCCATGGTCTTGAACATTCTGCTCTAAGTCACTTGTTATACTGGATAATGCCAGCACCAGCATTCTGAGGTGACACAGAATTGTTCCAGTATCAGTATTTTGATGTAACACTAAATAATACCAGCACTGATATTCTGATGTGATACTGAATTATACCAGTATTCTGAACCTGTACAACCATCAGTATCGACCCTAGAACTTAGTAGTTTTAGTTATTGGAATTTTTATTTAGCTTTATATCTTAGCAACTATTGAATTATATTTTATATAAATACCTCTCTTATTTCCTCTGAAATAAAGTCAGTTCTATCTGATTTACTTATACACTTCCTTGCAAGCAATCTAAGAGATAATAAGACAGTTTAAAGATAAGAAGTTTGAGGACTATAAGGCCTTGGGAAGGCACTCCAATAAGAACTTACTTATAACAAACTTGAGTTAGTCTAAGAGATACATCTTGAAGAGAATCTGGTATAAAAACAGGACTCAGCGACCACTACATGACAACTTGGTGCCCATTGGCTGATGATTCAAGATGAATCCCTTACTTTCAAGCTGAAAAACAAACAACTCCCACAACAACTACCTTGACTACAAGAGTCACCCCTGCAAGAATTCAAGACAAGATGAAAATGTGTCCCCCCACATTCTATGGATATACTACTGAAGAGTCAATCCTGACCTTCATTGGAAACTTTGAACAATTTACCACCATACAAGCCCTTGGTGTGGATGCACAATTAGCCCTTCTACCAGTCAGCCTCAGAGGACCTGCCAGAGACAAGTTCAATGCAGCCACCATTGCTGATGCTGGTGCAGCCAAACTTGCCAACATGAAGGCCTTCATCAGAACAATATATTATACTGAAGAGATCAAGCAAGCTCTCAAGGATCAACTCAATACTATCTGCCAGGGACTTAGTGAATATCCCAACTCATTCTATATCTGAATCTGCCACCAGATTGTCTTGGCTGGCTATGATGACCACCTCAAGGAACAAATAGCAGATTCAACTTTTCTCAAAGGAGTTCACTCTGAAATTGCCCTAGCAATCTGGTCTACTGCAGCTGCACTGACCCTTGATCAGAAAGTGGTCTTTGTACAGAGATATTGAACTGCCAGACACCCTGCTGAACACTCAATAGAGAAAATAACCAGCATCAAGATAGAGCCATCAAAGCCAACTAGTATCATACCCACCACAGTTATAAATAGTCAACCAATCCCATCTACCCCCAAGACAGCCAAAGCTGACCCAGTGGAGGAACTTGCCAAGTAGTTTGCCAAGATGACTACACACCTTGGTGATATTGTTAGAGAAGTCCAAAGCACCAACAGGAGACCAGTGCAGAGATTTGCAGCAACTACAGAAGAATACAATATCACATGCTTCAGATGTGGAGAAGAAGGCCACTATGCAAAGAGTTGCATGACCGAACAAGATGCAAAGCCCAACCAAGCAATGCTAGCAGAACCAGAGAACAAACCAATACAGTAGTCATCAAGGAGATTGGTGATACTGATGATGAAGAATACTATGAGGAGCTTGAATTCTACCCTGCTACTGAAGGTACCAGAACCCAGTCCAAGCCCTATAATAAGAAAAGTAATAGCAAGCCAGTTGGAAGACCAAAGAAGACCCCAGCTATTATTATTCAAAGCAAGACTCAACCTGAGGAGATTGATCAAGACATGGAGTTAGATGAAGCTATCCACCAAATCATAGAAGGCACTACTCCAGTCTCAGGAGAAAGTGAAAGCAAGAAGGAACAGAAGCTGTGCAAGACCAAGATCCATCAGTATGATATCTACAAGGACCTCAAGGAACAGAAGGTCAATGTCACTTTTGGAAAACTAGCTGAAGTCTCTGCCTTTAGACAACAGTTGAGAGTAGAACTTGCAACTACCACTAAGAATCAAGAGTACAAGATTGTAGAAGCTCACAATATACAGGAAGAAACTAAGAACTCAGGTGAAGAATCCAAAGACCAGCACAAGACATCAGCCTATACCCCATATCAGATCGAAGACTATATCTTTAATGCCATCATTGATACTAGTGCTGGAGGATGCCTTATGAGCAAAAAGGCAACTGACTGCCTAGGTTGGGATATTGAAGAGTCCACTGAGATGGTCTATATCACAGCAGATGGTATACGAGCTACCCCCCTTGGCAAAATCCAAGAAGTCCCCATCAAGATAGAAGGAGCTACCATCCCAGTAGATGTGATTGTCACAAGTGCCACTATGACATCCTCATTGGCAACCAATGGCTTCACAAGACCAAGGCCATCATTGACCTCAATGTCCAGAAGATGCAGATCAACTATAGAGGAAGAAAGGTATGAGTCTCTATCAATGTCCACAAAGGAGTTCTACCAGACATGGAGGAAGGAGATGAAGAGGATACAGAGATCTTCATGCACTCGGTGAATAAGAACAAGAACAAGACACCCAAGCTCACAGATGAGCAGTGGTACAACAAGATCATTGATAACTATGCCTCTCAAGGAAGATGCCCCCATAGTACTAGGATGTACTGCTCTGAACACCTGAATGACTACTGGTCCTATATCAGTGAAGTCAGGAAAATCCACCAACAGAAACATGAGTGAGAAGCTGCTGAAGCAAAAAGGAAAGCTGAAGAAGATGACCAGCCCCCAGAACTTCAGGCTGATAGTGATTATGAAGAGGAACAAGAATCAGACATCACCCTCAAGGTCAAGAAGTTTTACCCCAAAGCCAAGATCCCAGAATACAAGACTGAAGGAACCATAGGAATGGACCTTACTAGCATTCAAGATGCTACCCTCAAACCACAGACCACCACCCTACTTAACACTGGAATTGGAGTCAAGTTACCAGAGAACCATGCTGGAATTATCAAGACCAGGAGCAGTCTGGCCAAAAGTGATATATCAGTTGAAGGAGGAGTAATTGACCCCGATTACACTGGTGAGATCTTCCTTATAGTTAGGAATCACAACCCCACCACCCCATTTGAAGTCAAGAAGCATGACAGGATTGGCCAGATGCTGATCCATGAAGTCAAGAAGCCCAAGATCATAGAAGCCATCAAACTCATCAAGACTAAGAGAGGAGAACAAGACTTTGGATCTACTGGAAGAGGAGCCTATACTGCCACCAAGATTACTGAACTTGAGTATAAGAAAGACAAGGACCAGAATAAGCACACATATACAATTGGAGAAAACTTTCCCCTGGAGGAACAACTTCTTAAGATCCTGCACCAGAATGAAGGAGTACTTGCTACAGACTTTAGGGATATCTATAATCAAGAACCCAAATACTACTATAAAGTTGACACTGGTGATACCAAGCCCATCTACCAGAAAGCCAGACCCATACCACCTGCCTACAGAGAATGGCTGCAAGCAGAACTCAAGGAAATGGAAGAAGCCAGAATCATCAAGCAAGTCATTAGCCCCTGGGCCTCACCCATTGTCTTTATTCCAAAGAAAGGAAGCAAACCTGGAGAGTTTGTACCAAGACTCTATATTGACTACAGGAAGCTCAATGCCATCACCAAGAAGGATAGGCAGCTCTTGCCAAATATTCAAGAAATCCTTACCACCCTCAGAAGTGAAGCCAAATACTACACCACCTTGGGTCTGTTCTCAGGCTTCCAACAGATTGGTCTCACTCAAGATGCCAGTGAGAAATCAGCCTTCATCACACCTGACACCACCTATATCTATCTGCAAATGCCATTCAGAATGTGTAATACCCTAGCAAGTTTCCAGCAAATGATGAACAGAGTCTTCAGCAATGAGATTGGAAAATGGCTCTTTGTCTATATTGATGATGTGATCATCTTCAGCAATACTGCACAGGAATATGTCAATCACATACAGCTAGCCCTCAAGAAGCTCAAGGAGCATGGCCTCTACATCAAGCCCAAGAAATGCAAGTTTGCAATATAAGAAATTGCCTACCTAGGACATCTCATCAACCAGACCAGAATCTACACAGACCCCATGAAGATTGAGGCTGTTGCAGCCTACCTGAGATCCAGAACAACCACAGAAGTTCATGCCTTCCTTGGACTGGCCAGCTACTACAGAAGATTCATCAAAGGATATTCCAACATTGCTGCACCTATCTACAAGCTACTGAAGAAGGAAACCAAATTTGAATGGACCAAGGAGTACTAAGAAACCTTCAATGAACTCAAGACCAGGTTGACCCAAGCACCTATCCTCAGAAGACCAGACTGGAACCTAGAATTCATCCTGCAGACATATATAAGTGCTATAGGACTTGGAGCAGTTCTAGCTCAGAAGAAAGATGGACATGAATATGTCATCTCCTATGCAAGCCAAGGTACCCATGGAGCAGAACAGAACTATGAGTCATGTAAGCTTGAATGCTTAGCAGTAGTTTGGGCAGTAGACAAGTTCCACTACTATCTAGCCAGAAAACACTTCACCATTCAAACAGACCATTCTGCTGTTACCTGGCTATTCCACACTCTGAACCCCAAAGGAATATATGCCAGATAGATCTACAGGCTACAAGAGTATGACTATACTGTCAAGCACTGCTCAGGAAAGACCAACACCAATGCCGATGCACTCTCAAGGACACCCTGATATACCCCCATCAAGACCATTCAACATGAATAAGGAGCTATACTATGGATTAATCAGCTATCTTGAGCAGCGGAAGATGCCCTATCACCTCAAACCCTGGATAATCACCATCATCAACCAGACTTAGAAATAGTTTGAACCAGACAACACTATACTCAGAAAAGGAGGAAAGCTAGTAATACCTGAATACAAGAAGTATCAAGTAATGAAGAAAGTACATGAGTAAGGACACTTAGGAGGAACCAACACATATGACAATACAAGAAGAACTATGTGGTGGCCCAAGATGGAAGAAGACCTGTGCCAATTTGTCAAAGGGTATGATAAGTGCCAAAAACAGAAACAAGATCAGTAAGACCAGGTACCCAGGCCATCAATAATTGAGCCTATCCCCTTCCACCACATTGCAATGGATATCGTTGGACTACTACCAGTAACACTATCAGGAAACTGCTATATTATAGTTATTGTAGACCTCTTCAACAAATGGATAGAGGCAGGAGCATTACAAGAAGCCAATGCCCTCTCTATAGCTGACTTCCTACACTGAGAAATCATCTGCTGCTATAAGACACTGAAGCAAATCACAACAGACCACAGCACAGAATTTGTCAATGGATTCCATGAGATAATGTATCAGAAATACAAGATCCAGCACATCAAAACCACTGAGTACCACCCTCAAGGAAATGGACAGACAGAGAGAACCAACAAAACCCTTAAGAATATCTTAGTGAAGATCTCAGAGACATATGAGAATTGGGATAACTATCTCCCAACTGCCCTCTCTGTCCTATGAGACATACAGTCACAGAGCACACACTTTATCCCAAGAGAGCTGCTCTTTAGAGAAGAAGATTCTGATGGAACCTCAGCTACAAATCTAGACCTAACTTGGAGACAAGTTGATACAGAAATCTGGAGACTACATCAAACAGGAAGAAGGCTGAAGATTACATCACCAAGTCACAAGTGCTGACAAGGAAGAATATGGAAAAGAATCACAAGGCCCTAGAACCCATCCGAATTGGAGAAAAGGTTCTACTGTATCAAAATATGATAGAAGCCTCATGGTCATGAAAACTGGAACCCAAATGGAAAGGACCCTTCTATGTCCAAGATATCAAGGGAACTACCTTCTAGATTAGAAAAATCTCAGAGACCATACTGCCTATCATGGTATACAGGAACAGACTCAAGAAGTACCATGAACCTATACAAGAGAAGCAAAATGTGATGACTACCCACAAGATTCTAGTCTGTGAATTGTAACAGCATGTCCCATGACCAGCAGACTATCTGTCTGGACCATTCTCTAAGGGATACGGTACTGGCAACTACTCATCTATGAGACTTTCAAAGTCAGAGGAGTTTGAACTGTCAACTGATTGGTCAAGATCAGAATCAGGCCCTTACTCTATATGAAGGGAGTGACTCTTCACCATTACACCAAAATACAAAGAGAAGATACCAGCCCATAAATATTACTTTTTGACCCCTTGCTAGAGGTTATGGGATCCGCAAATTTTTCAGGACTGGACCAATAAATAAAGACACTCAAGGAGATCCTTATTCAGGAGAAAGATGTAATAGTGACCTCAGAATGATGATATCAGCACAGGAGACAGCCTTTCCTCACAAGCCACCAGATTGGAGTACAAGGAGATCATATGGCATATGAGATGAGCAATGATGACCAACTGTGAGTCATTGTGACCACAGTACAAGTACCTGGAGGAATATAAAAGAAGGATCAAGGAACTGTAGTAGCAGCAACCAACAAGACCCACCAATCCCAAAATAGCCCAAAGACTTACCACAAATGAAATGCCTGCTGCCTGCCAAACCTCAAGATCAAGGAACCACCAAGGCATCTTGGTAGAAGAAAGGATGTTCTAAGACATCAGAAGAGTCATGAGGACCCACTCAAGAAGGACTCTTAGTATTAACCTGGGTACTGGTGATTCTCATCATTATATCCTCTACCACTATGAAATGGAAACCAGGATCACCATTGCCACCGAATGCCTCCAAATGTGGCAGGAGTATGAAATAGGAAACCTCCTCTGCCTGGAGTTCCCACAGGCCAGCCCTCAAGAGCTACAAGATGCCACTCTCATGGATATACATGAGACAAGAACAGCTAAGAAGATCCATCAGATCTTCAGGTATGTACCATGGTCAATCCCCAACTTGGAGTATGTCAGAGTCTCAGACTTCAGAGACCTGTCATCCTGCCATATCAATGCACTAGAAGCCAGAGTGGCTACAGAAGCCCAGTCCACTATTACCCTCAATAGTGATGAAGTAGAAGACTTCTGGCACCCCATCCTCCAAGACAACCCAGACCAATTCCTGCAAGGATTGATCTCAGTATTCCAAGGCCCAAGTATTCAGATTAGACCTCCCCAAGACCCCACATTTGTTCCCTATTTTGTAGAAGAGAACCTTATAGACTGGAGAGCTCCAGATCTCCTTGTTTCTACCACTGTCAAACATGATGACACCATTGGCAATGACATCATTCTGTACAACTTTGATATATGCAAAATGCATGACCTACATGATGAATTCATGGACCTCATCTCCTTTGAAGATATCCTGACCTCTGATGACGAGGATGAAGCCTCCATGGTCTTGAACATTCTGCTCTAAGTTCCTTGTTACACTAGATAATACCAGCACTGGTATTCTGAGGTGACACAGAATTGTTCCAGCACTGGTATTTTGATATAACACTAAATAATACCAGTACTAGTATTCTGATGTGATACTGAATTATATTAGCATCCTGAACCTGTACAACCATCAGTTCTGACCCTGGAACTTAGTAGTTTTAGTTATTGGAATTTATATTTAACTTCATATCTTAGCAACCATTGAATTATATTTTGTATAAATACCTCTCTTATTTCCTCTGAAATAAAGTCGTTCTATCTGGTTCACTTATACACTTTCTTGCAAGCAATCTAAGAGATAATAAGACAGTTTAAAGATAAGAAGTTTGAGAAATATAAGACCTTAGGAAGGCACTTCAATAAGAACTTGCTTATAACAAACTTGAGTTAGTCTAAGAGATACATCTTGAAGAGAATCTGATATAAAAGAAGGACTCAGTGACCACTATGTGACAATATATTGGGGTCTTGGGTGTGTGCTTTTGGTCATTGGCATATGGCTGAGTTCCCCCTGGTAGTAGAGAGAGTGTAGTGCACAGAATGAGGTGTGGGCCAACATAGGCCCTACTGCACCTGGTATGGTCAAACTGCTGGACAATAGCTAGTCTAGGTTAATGGAGGGGCAGTGCTTGATGGGTGGTGGGGGAGGGTTTTGGTCTATATAGTCTAGATTCTCTTCCAATAAAAATCTATAGAACTCTGAGTCCATAAAACAAAAAAAAAAAATGATCTAAAAGAAAGATCTGGAAGGATCTTGGAAAGAAAGAGAAATACCAAGAAATAGGTTCTTAGCAAAGATGACTAATATAGTTCTACAATGTTCCAAAAAGTTCTATGACTAGCTAAGGCAAGATGCTTAGTGCCAAGAAAAGACAAAAGTATTCTAGTGGTATCTGGGTGCTAAGAGAAGATTTCTAAGCAAGTAGAAGATAGTGGAACATAATAGAATATTCAGGAAATGACAAGAAAAGACTAACTAAAAGATGCAAAAATATACTAAGACTAAATATGACTGTGAAATTGTTACACTATTAGAAGAAGACTAGATTAATTAGAAGTACAACAGATAGTGCTTAGGCATTAAGACAGCTGCTTCCTCAAGCTAAAGATATCTGACATAAGTGCCTTTAAGTCATTGATATTAAGGATCATTAACTTAAAGAATATAATTACTATAACAGTAAAGATATACTATTACAGCAATATACCAATTGATTGAGCATTCTATAAAACCATTGCCATCATAAATATATTATTATCCCATATATCAACCCTCTTTATTATTCTTCTTACTCTACTCCTTCAACCTATCTAAAAGTATTTTACTGACTAGTGATAGATATATTCTCCAGGTCTTCTATATATGATACTTTTTTTT
>RBNI01000731.1:0-27433 GCA_003990745.1 Jimgerdemannia flammicorona | reverse complement strand
AAAAAAAAAAAAAAAAAAAAAAAACAATAGTATTTGAAACTAAAATAATAAATTTATGTACTGAGTAAAAAGTCTGATAAAATACTAACTAATAAATTTTTTATATCAATATCTTCAATTTTACTCATATTATTAATATTCTTAGTATATATTCTTCTAAGATATTAAAAATATTTTTCTCAATTTTATCTTAGTTAGTTATAAATTTTACTCAATTTTTTATAAGTTGAATTTTTTATTTTTCAGACTAATTATAATAATCAAGTTTTTCTTAAGAGTATCTTAAAGAAGTAGTTGTTTATTCTAATATATTTACTTCAGTTTAACTTAGTAAATCTTTACTGACTATTTATTAATAGTAATTAATAAAAATAATTAACTATTATGTTACTTAAGACTAAAGTTCTACTTATAAAGATTATTAAATTATACTCTATTATAGAAATAAAAGATTAAAGAGAATTTTAGTTAATATTTAGTTTAATATTTAGAGTATTACTTAAAGTTTTATATTTTTACTAATTAAAAGTCTATATATTGTGATAGCTGATCCGAATTAGTAACATGAAACAGGGGAATTAGACATTTGATTGCGGTATCTGAATCTGATTCCCAATATAGCTTAGCCTCATAAATAGCAGCCACATTCCGCAAAGTGCAGAAACTTTAATATTTGCAAGGATTTAGAAGATGTTAGAATCTTTGCAATCAGTGAAATCTTAGCAGATGTTAAAAGATTCAGTACTTGCGAAACAAGCCATTACTTAGCTACCTTATAGTTAGCAAAACTTGTATAAATAATCCAGTATCTTAGAGTGAATAAACCTCAGATCAAAATAGTTCAAAAGCAAAGAGATAGCAAAGGAACTAGTAAGCCTGTAGGCAAATACACTTCAAACTCATCTATCCCTGCATCCCAAGGACTCCGAGGAGTCAGAGAAGATCAAGTATTTAAGATACAAAAATCTGATGTACTTTCAAGAGTAAGTATCCACTATATTACAATATATGTATATATATTATCTAGTTTCTTTATTCAAGTTTTCTATATTGATCTAATTTTATTTTTATATAAATTACTACTTTTTTCTCTAATCTACTTTTTATTATTATATTAATTAGCTCTATAATAAATTGAAGCTTCTTCTACAATTTATTAAATAGTATAATTACCTCTTTATATAGTTTAATATAGAATAATAATAAGTTGAAAAGAGTATCTGCTATCATGGTCTTAAGTCTCTATTAATAGTAATTAAAAAGAAGTAAAATCTGAGACTACTATAAAAAATATTTAAATAGATTTAAATCTGACTAAGGTGATGTTTTATAGATTACTTGATTTTGATTTTAATATATCTAAGGTCTGTAGAGATATATATTAGGTATAGGATGTCTTTTCTTCAAACTTATCAAGCCCTCATTACTCAACTGCTATACTTTATTTATATTGATTATAAACTACAAATACTATTCAGAAGTATAATTCTTAAACATCTTACTTAAAAACTTACAGACTAAGCAATAGTCTACTTTTGAGAGATCTCAGAAAAGAAACTTAAGATAGCAGAACTTAAAGATATAGCAGTAATCTTAACAGAACTTAAAGTAACAGTAATGATCTCAGTTGAGCTTAAAGAAGTGAGAGTAGCCTTGGTTGAGTTTGGAGAGATATCAGTAAAATCTAAGAAGATGAAAGAATACAATCTCTTAAACTCTACTATATATACATATATAATAACTAGAAATTTCTCACATTAGAACTAATGCTACTTATTGAATTTTTCATAGTTGCTCATAAGAGTGGCTAGATCAATATAGGTAAAGATCATATATTGAATCGTTCAACCAAAAGTACTGGAATGAGTGAAGCTCTTCTATTGTAGCTTTGTAGATTTCAAGAGAGGTTCTTGGACATATTTTTATCAAGATGAGAGTGACTAAAGAGTTATTTTTTAAAGGATACATTCGCTATTTTCGCATTCGAGTTTGCACGTGTTGTATGAATAAATTATATGCCTTAATTGTAGTTTGCTGGGATTGAAATTTGTGTTAAATTGAACCCATTTTTGGGTCGATACAGGTGACAAACATTCGTTCGCGTTCGGGACAAAAACGGCAGTCACACGGTTGCCTGTGTTTGGAACACCGTTTGTGTTCGGGACAACTGTTTCGGGACAAACTACGAGTCACACTGGGTTAAGTAATAGGCTATGTAATGCTTTGCCGCGGTTCGCGTGCTGCGGCTCAATGTTCAGGGAGTTCGATCCGTCATTTTCCTCCTGTGTGCCACTCGTTTCATGATCGCCGTTTGGAAATGTAATCCTATTACATAGCGTCGGAAGCCCTCATCTTAGCCAATTCTTATAAATATATACTAATATATTTATTGAATATTGTTTTTTATTTTTACTTTTATATAAAACTTAATAAGAATGTTAATTTTTAAAGAATAGTTTATAATATTCCAGTACTTCCTGAATGCATCTTAATATCAAACCATAGCTAGAATACTTTTATCTTTTTTTTTTTGTACTAAGTATCTTATCTTAGCTAATTATAGAAACATATAGAATATTATAAAACTTTTTTTTATTATTTTTAGTCTAGACTTTATCTCAGCATTTTCTTTTAATAACTATAAGTTTTCAAAGTATTAAAAGTAGTTTCAATATTGACTATCTACTGAAATTTGAGATCTTTCCAAAATAAAATAAAATAAAATAAGAAATATGAGACTAATATAACTAACATAAAAAATTAAGACATATTATTGAGATCGATCTTAGACTCTAGTTCTGAATGATAATATCATGGAAGCAGGTGACCATTTCGCTCATACCTTGTTTGGTTACTTTGTTAAAGCATATGTTCAGCGTATTGATTGAACCCCCATCCCAGCATTATTAATTTACCTTATTTTGTAGAAGGCCGAAAGCGTGTGCAACATGACATTGTGGACACAAATCAATTTGGGTGCCTGAGTATGGAAAATATATACAAGTAATTACATGTTTGACAGACCGCGTTGATGGTGGCCCTAACTTGGTAATAACGCCATGCAACCGGTTTAACGCTGCTTGACAATCCAGTCTAATCTCCTTATCGCAGTTTCCGGTCTTGTTGAATTGTAATTCCGCAGTGACTGTGCTCTACAAATCCCACACTGCTGCCAATGCCACACCGGACGTAAACGAACTTTGTTTTTTTATATCGTGCTGGTCTTGGCCATGCCCGTATTTCGGAACGGCCAAGTTTGCAACCTTATGGATTGGAAATCGGTGGCGCTTAAGCCACTATATCGGTGTTTGAAATTTAGTCCTGGTAATCGATCCTATGTACACCAATAATCTTTTTCGATCGCGTTCGCATTCGGCTGGAGTACCAAAATAAATTTCCACTGTGAAACTGTGATGAGATAAATTTCCCAAGTTCCTCTCTTCCACGTCAGGACATCGCCCCCAACCTGCAGATAGTTCTACCAACCTCTACTACGATATGGCCGCCGTCACTCCCATGCCCGGGGTCTCTATCGTAGCTTATAATAGCAAGGATCAAGTGGTATACACCCTCACCGCTGCTGACCTCCCGACTTATAGCGGAGATTTCTTCGCGCAAATGGACTCGGTGCAATACTACCTTATCGGAAACGGCACGACCCGGCTGGAGGCGAGGTCTCCATTCTTTGGTATACACAAGGCAACCGTTTCGAGGGTTGCCATTACAGTCATAAACGACTTTATTCATGTCAATCGCAACGCGGATAATACGGATCAATACAACGTTAAGCTGGTCGTCGGCACGTGGGACGACATGGTCACAAATGTCTGCACCCCAGAGTCGTCCTGCCCTGATATCGTCTTTATTGGGTCGACACAGGTATTGATTTTGCATCTGGTGAATCTCGTGATAGATTCACTCCGTCTGATACATTTTCTATTCTATTTTAGGTGGCAGGGCAAGCGGCAAATCAAACCATCGTCCAACTAGACTCTTTCTTTGACGAGTACACCAAAATCAATAGTTGGCTTCTTAAAGATGCGTTCTCCAAGGTAAGAGTCGCCCGTAATTTTCAAACCACTTGTCTACCCTATGCACGTTGTGTTCACAGTTGTCTCAAATCCCTCCAGTTTACATACTATGACTACACGTATAAGGGAGACTGGTGAGTTTCTATCATTTCTATGCTATTACCTATTTGAGGTATAATTGGTATAATTGAATATCGCTGATTGACATCTCATTCATATAGGTACGCCGTCCCCCTCACGACCGACATGCGCCTCCTCTATTACAACACAACAACCTTCAACAAGCTCGGATTGACTCATCCCCCACCAGTCGGAACCACCTGGGGTGATGAATGGTGGAGTAACTGGAACTGGTACGAACTTCGTCCTTAAAGGCTATATCACACAAAATATCGACTATCACTCACTGAATCATCTTCGGCATGTTTTTCAGGACTCAATTTACTCAGTATGCGAACACCATTCGTAACTCGGGGCTTGGATATGGGTTTACCTTTTCGGGCACTGTAAGTTTTCTGGTCCGTTATTCAATTCCTAGATAGGCATAATTTTTGGGCTGACTTTTTAATTGTGACCGTTCTAGTATGACGAAGAGACCAAGTTCATGGCCATGATAGCTCGCAACTGGGACGTCCAGGTTGTGACCAGCAACGGCTCATGGTATAGGCTTACCCTCTCCCTTTTTTTATTACCTTCCGACCCTGTGGTATTCGTTTGAAATCCTGACATTTTTTCACACCACCACAGCGGTCTACGCAATTCCAATTTCAATGAGGTGCTCGACCAAGTTATCCGCCCGCTTTTCCTGCCCAACAGTGCCGGCCTCACAGCTGCAAACGCGGACAGTTTCTACGACAATACAACTGTAGGATTCAAAGAGTGGAAGAACACTCCGATTGACCAAGTCAATCTTACGACTCTTGACCCAAATATATTCTGTTGCCAGTACAACAGCGTGCCCGTGCCCATTACTGGGATGAACATTGATACGTTAGTATTAAAAATGAATTTATATGAACATTTGTTTTAGAATGCACGGCATGTCTTAACCACCGGCTTATTCATGCATAAAGGGTAGAAGGCAGACCCTTCGCCACTCTCTGGGCCAAGCAAGTAGCTGCCAGCAACAGTACTAATAGCACCACCACCGCCGTCAATGTCACCGCTTACGTCGGCGACCTCGGTGTTGCGTTTGCCCCCGGTATAGCCACATGTAAGTAACTTTACGCCGGATTTGACACTACCATGATGAACGCCGCCCGCTCAGATAGCTTTCTTGCCCTATAACAGACCTCGGAGGAACGGCCGTAGCCATCACGCAAGGAGCAAAGCAGAAGGAACTAGCCTGGAAGTTCATCACCTTTATGACCAGTCAAGACCCTGCAACGCCATATCTCAACGCCTGGAGCTACCCGGCCGGACTGCCCCCACCGTATGACACCTCGTTGGAACTTCCGCCATGTAAGGTCTCAAACGGCTGTGTTGCATGATGTTATGGAAGGATTTCTACATTACTTAATTTATTTGTGTGTCTTGGCGTTCTCCACCCTCCTTTTTTTTATTTATTTTTTTATAGGGAGTGCGCAACCATATGAAGTGGCCCGTACGACATTCAAGCATGCTGTACCCATTCAGTATCCAAATACCGCAATCCCTCAGTTTAGCAGTATTGAGAAAGCGCATGGTTTGTATCCTTCAATGTGAGCCTTCTTTTATTTGCTGATCCGGAGTACATGATTCAGGCCAACTAAATGCTCGTGTACTTACACAGTGTATAGACAACTGATATTGGAGATTATCCTAAAAAATGCGACAAACGATCAGGCCATTAACCGTGCTTGTCAAGTAAGTGATTATTTATAATTTCCGGCTGCTAGGAGTGAGGAGCATATCACGACTGACAAATTAATCACACCCATCATCAGGTCCTGGAGGATATCATGGCTCCTGCATGCACAGTCCAAGACTGGGTTTTCACCCAGCCACAGGTCTGCTCGCCGGGTACCAATCACCTCGACCTGACTTACGCATGGAGCCCGAACAGTACCTGTCGCCGAGGTCAGCCCCTCCCTCTTACCTACTCGCTTCAATGCCCTTACGTCCCATTCAACAGCCCCTTCGGTCTTGCAATCGTTATGCTCACTGGAATCGGCCTCATGACGTCGCTCGTGTACATGCTCATGCTTGCCTGGTACCGCCGTTCCAACCCCATCAAGATGGCAAGCTTCGTCTTCTGCGAGGTTATCCTCCTGGGTTCGGTATTCATGTACATGACCTCCTTCTTTATGACTGATAACCCTGTCCTCTGGAAATGCAACGTTTCCATATGGGTGTTGGTCATCGGGTTCGGCATGACGTTTGGCGGTCTCTTTGTGAAACTGATGAGGATTTACAAGATCTTCTCCAACAAGGGCCTCAAAGTGATCCGTGTAACAGACTGGTTCCTATTCAAGAACCTCTTGATCATCATTGCCTTTGAGATCGCCGCACTCCTGATCTGGACTTTGGCAAACGGCGGCCCGCAGATGGTCTCTACCATCATCGGCATGGAGCCAACCCAGAACGTTACCATCTATCGAGATATGTGCAACTTTGGCTCGTTGGGCGCCTTGGTTGGTCTCGGGGTCGTTAACCTCGTCCTTATCATTCTCGCTGTCGGTGTCGCCTTCGCGACCTGGTCCGTCCCCACCCAGTACAACGAAACAAAGGTCATCATCACCTCCGTCTTTGGTGTCGCGTTCGGTTGCTTTGTTTGCGTGCCTCTCCTCTTCGTTGTCCCGTCCGCCTCCGTCGCTATGATCGTTGGCCCCGCGATCGACATCGTACTGTTGTTCTCCATGGCGGTCTTCTGCGTCCCCAAGCTGTACGAAAGCATTCGGCTGGAGAATCGGCGCGCGTCTCGCTCGAGCACGAAACCGGGATGTTGCGGCTGGGCGTCCGCTAAAGCCAAATCAACCCTAGGTAGCAAATCCTCCAAAAGCAAACTGAGCAAGGACAGCGCCAGCGGAGAGATGGAGAGACATCTCTCAGAAATATCCGACTCGGAGGAATACAACATCCGCATGAACCCGACCGCTTTGGCGCCCGTCGCCCGCCGCAACGTTTGGAATGCCTCGAATTCTAACAACAGCGACAACGATGAACAGTCGGCCATCAGGCGATTTAATTTCGGTCTTTCGAGTACTCCGGCGAACCAAGGATTCTGTCCGCACTGCGGGCTGGGTATAGGTGACTGTGGTGAACGCTAAGGGCAGGCTGTTGCTTTATCTGAGAAACTTATTTAGACGAGTATATTGTTTTCACATAGAAGGACGGGGTTTATTGACATCTACTGAAATACCATAGATAATAGTTGTAATATATAGAGATGATATATATATTAATACAGAGAATTGATATCAAAATAAAGAACTTCAAATACAGGCACCTCAAGAAACAGCCTTCAACCCATCCCAACACTCTGATTCAGACACCCGATCGGATCGGTTATTGAAGTGAACGTCGGGCTAGACTTGCAAAGCATATTTTTGTCGGAGCACAAGGGCGAATGTTCTTTGCATTTTTGGAGGTTGGAAGATAATAGCTGTCAACAAGCTCATTGGAAGGGGAGAAACCCTGATATGTTTGATAAAGGCGGAATAGCGGGAGCGAAGGTCACACTGTACTTGAAGTGGCACGTGGAGATCGGGTTCCACACAATTTTCCTGCTTGTTCCGCGTGCAGCTGTTTTAGTTCCGCTCATACTATGAGTGCGTAAAACTGAGTTCCTATTGCCTCTTTAAATGAACTGGATTTAGCAGTGGCACGGAACACATACTATCTAAACGAAGTCAAAGAATATTGCCACAGCCATTATCTTATGGAACCGCTATTCACTAAGACGTGGTGATTTCGCATATTCAACCCTCCAGCCTAGGACGTGGTGATTTCGTGTACTTCTTTCCAGGTTTCGCATACTTAACCTAGGACGTGTGTGATGATTTCGCGTACCTATAATGTAATACAGACCAATGTAACACCAATATTCAGAAGTACTCTATTATTAATGGAGTTTGTCTATAAGGCGTAATAGGAACTTACTCCGTAGTATGAGGTGAGTCATACTAAGCCACCAGAGGTGACATTTTACTCATATTTCCTAATGACCTCCTCGATGCACCAGTGATCGGTGAGGGCTGTGACGGTTCATGCATTCGTTCTTAGAACGAAATCTCATTTACGAGCGTTTTGAACACAAGCCAAGCAAGTTCTGTGAGTAGAACAGCGCGGAGTATGACAGTTATTGGGTATAGGCGTTACGTTCCGTTACTCGTCACGAAAATGCGCAGGATCAGAATGTAGCCAGAATCAGATTGTACCTAGGAATGCCAGCCCAGATTGCGTGAATGCGCGTATCAGAATGCATCGTTGGGAATGCTTACAGAATATCAGCTATTCACACATGCACTTCCTCAATTGTCATTAGTGCTTCCAATGAATCAGAATGAATCAAATTTGATTTGATTCCAATAGTTCAAATCAAAATTCAATTGAATTGAGGCCAAATTTAATTCAATTTAATTCAATTTGAAAATTTTAAATTCTATTACTTGATCAAAATATATTCAAATATAATGATTTTAGCTATTGGATTTTCTTATAATAAACAAATTCAGTATAATAAAATTTGTTGAATTTTGTAATAAAACTATATGCTGATAGAATTAATACATTGCAGATAGTCAATAGTGACTATCAGCCCTAAGTTGTGAGTTTTTGAAGAAGTGCTGAGTTCTAATCACTTATTGTAGCAGAGTCCAGATATTACTTTCAGATTCTTGTACTGAGTGCCATACTTATTCTTATATTTGGGAAAAGCAGAGCTGAGGCTACAATACACTCAGTATAGAGAGTATTTATACATATTTAAGACTATAACTAAATATGGTATGTTGAATATGTCTATATATATTTATACTATTTTGAGTAACTATAACTGCTAGTTGAAAATTCTATAGAAATTTTTATAGAAATTTCTATAAGAATTTTTATCAGAATTTCTAGTAACTTATAGATATGTAATGATTCATTATATTCTTTCTTTCTTTATCTGAGCCTACTTATTAGATTCAGTACTAAACTCTAGATACTTATTAAACTGAAGAACAGTATACTAGACTATTTGAAAAACAATATCACTCTATTATTCATCACTTAAATTAATAATGTTCTTAGGGAATACTTTATAGAGATAGTCAGAAACTTGGGTCAGATACAGAAAAGAACATAGAGTTTTTTGACAACAATGTAGATATAGTTGTTAATAAAAAGACAGACTTATTATTTGGTAGTACTGAGAGTAGCTTATTGATAAATGAGATATCCTATCTCATAGTACTTCTTTTATTCTTATTGATAACAGAAAGTCTAGAAATATTAGATCTTTTTAAGATATTATTAGGCTTTATTTGGATCTAGATCTCCAGAGATTCATATATTAACAGAAGGTAGTTCAGCAAAATTCTGTTGGTATTTGATAGCTATAAAGACAGTAGTAACAATCTTGTTCTTAGTTTGTACTCAGTTTTATTGCTGGATACTCATGTTGAAGATTGGTTATCTATATAGAATTATTTCAGAATATTTATACTTCTCTTTCTTAGAGATATTTAGAAGTATAATTGTCTTTTAAAAATATTATTAGAATTTCTATTATACTAAATATCTGTATCAAGTTACTACTTCTTCTATATTTGATAAAAGATTATCTTCTTTTTTTCAAATAGTATTATACTCAGAATATTCTCTATTTTATGAAATAGTACTGGGTGAGCTTGGTAGCTTATTCAAATTAACAATCTTTATAATTTAGAATATAGTCTACTTTATATTCTGATTACTAATTAATAATTACTAAATCTAGAAATAGCACAGTTCTTTCTTTAAAGATATTCAGAGTATATAACTGAAGTTAAGATATATGGAACACTGGATAGATTATCTCTAATATTACTTTTTTTTCTTTTATGAGTACTAGGCTCATTTATTAACTAATTTTATAATAAACACACAGTCCTCATATCACACCAGTAGTCTCAACTCAACTCACTCCACTCTATCTCACTTTAAAATACTCTCTCTCTTCCACCTCTACTCTTTTAAAAACAATTATACTGTTATTTACCTCAACTTATCTACTACTCTTTATATATATTTTCTTTTTTAGATACTGATGGTAACTATCTCAAAGGCCCCATCCCTATCACTAGTCTAATAGAATATCTATCATAAGTCTCTTCCATCTTACCATCTTCTTCCCCAAACATATATAGCTAGTATTTAGTAAATTTCTTCTAAACTACCATCACTTACTTAATAATGAGCTACTTATTATCAATATACTCTATCAACTGCTCCCTCAAGTCATCACATCTACTCTCTCTCTAACATCTCACTACCTTACCCCCAAGTATCTCTCTACTATTATCTAAAAGTTATCAAGTACATATCTCATACTTACTTAGTTAATATTCAGATATCTATACAATCTCTTTCTCTTACTTTATATTAAAACAATCTTTATACTTAAAACTTCCACCTTCTATCAAGTATTCTGACTGAAAGTTCAATATAACATTTCATCTCAAGATATGTCACCATACTATCTAGAACTTCAGAGAAAGCTACTACTATATCTTAATACTTCAGGACTATACTCTAGCTCAGTTTTAAGCCTCACTAATGTCTACTATCTGTTAGCTCAATTGTTACAGATTCTGACCCACTCTCTGCTGATACTTTATACCTATACTAATATTAAAGTCTATTAGTGTTAAATTATCTAACAGAAGCCTGTCTCACCATTACATTATAGAACTCTATTGAGTCTCTCTCTCATTACTATACTAATATAAATCAATATGGTGAGCTCCCTCCACCACCTCCCACCAGAAACCCCTATCTCTCAGTCTAACTATAGATAGTAAATCATCAGAGAAATCTCTAGAAGAGAATCTTATCTCCTAGATCTTTTGTATTAATAATATCTACTCTTCTCCCTACAGCTCAATAACTCTCTTCAACTACCAAGCCCTAAGACAGTACAATCTCTTCAGAAAGTCTATCAGACCTATATCTCTTTTATTCATCAGAGTTACTAAGATCTCTCAACTTATCTAGCTTCTCCTCCTAGCCTAAATCTAGTCCTTAGCTATCTTCAGCAATCTCTTCACCACCAATACTAGAAAGTCAAAGTGATATATCAGTTGATATTCAGAATTAACACTTATCTAGCAAGAGAAATGTAGTCCCCTCTCTAACTCTAAAGAATATACACCTATTTTACTATCTTTCTCTCCTACTAAGCTCTAGGCAAAACTGATCTATATACCAACCAGATACTGTATAATTTTCCCTATAGAGATAATAGTTTCAATAATATTTCCATCTACTAAACTATTTCCCAGTACTATTATCTCACACTTATACTAGTTTAGCTTTGCCTCAGAGCTAGTACTTATAAATAAATTAAATCAAGTTAAATTAAATTGAATTGGAGATTTTCAATTTGAATAAAGTTCAAATTAAATTAAATTTGAATTAAATTGAGGGTCTAATTCAAATCATATTTTCAAAATATAATAACTTGATGAAACTATGTCCAAATTTAACAATCTTTAGCTTATTAGATCTCTCTTATATAGAGGAATCTAATAAGCTAAAAATGATTAAATTTAGACATATTTTCATAAGTTATTATATTTCAAAAAATAGAGTTTGAATTGAATCTCAAATTAAATTGAATTTGGGTCAAATTTAATTTAATTCAATTTGTTAAGAGTACTATCCAGAGTACTTCTCATATTAGTCTACAGTAGTCTTCAATTTGTCCACATCATCAACAGAACTAAGTATAACTACCATATTATCTACAAAGACCCCAACCTTTCAAACTACTCTTAATACTAGTAACTCTGATACCTTGTGACAAATTCTATTCATCAATGGCTTAATGATAAAGTATAAAGAATAAGAGACAACAGATATCTCTGGAGAACTCCTCTCTCTAATAAGAAAGCAGCACTATAATAGCTATTATATAAAATCACTGTCCAGCTACTCTTTAATAGACTGATTATTAATAATCTAAATCTATAAGAGATACTAATTCTAGCTAATATCTTCTCTAGTCAGACTTACTGAATCTGATCATAAGTCTTCTTCTAGTTCAGAAAGACCAGCTATCTATTCAGTCTACTAGCTCTTACTCTCTCAATTATACTATGAATTCAGACCATCTTATCTCTAATTAGTCTGTTATTAATAAAACTCTACTACTCAACTCTTAATATCTTCTGAGCCACCTTCTGTAATCTCATTATAATCACCTTTATGACCAACTTTCTGTCTATATTCAGGAGTATAATCAGTTTCTAATTTTTCAAATTCTCTCTCTTATCTATATTCTTTAACAGTAGTACTACCAGACCAAGATTCTGACCTCCAACCTACTCTTTAGATACATATAAGGATGAAGTTATATAGAGCTATTATCTCTACCAATACCTCAGAGATTCTAACCATCTTCTTCTAAAAGTCCCATAATAAGTCATTTTTATCAGAAGTTATACTCTACTTTATAGTTAACAAGATACTCAGAATTTTATCTTTCTGAACTAAGTAAATTAAGTCCCTAAGACTATCTATCTATAGAGAGTACTAGTTCTTTAGAGAGTACTCAATTATCTTCTCATCTATACTCACTTCTTTCTCACTCTACAGGCTATCTCATCTATCCTTTAGAGAACTCAAGATTCTCTATATCTCATTTATCAGAATACTCTTCTCATCAAGTACTCTCTCTTATTACTGCCTCACCCTCCTTATTTAATAAAATCTAGATAGATACTTAGAAGGTCTCTAGCTCTTCTCCAGCCTCTGTCATCTAAGCTAAGCTACTATATCCTATATGAGCCTTCTTCTTCTCCCTCAATACTTTTATTAACTCTACCATCTTCAGCTAGATCTGCTCTCATCTTCAATCTTCTATATCCTCCTACTTCAATATTCCCACCTACTTTAAATATAACCTTCTCATCCTATAAGAGATCTATCTTACCTATTATCTCTGCTGAGCTCTTATAAATCTGTCAGTCTTACTTCAGTACATATTATAACTTAGTAGAGTAGAAAGCAGAGGAGAGAGCAAAGTATTTTTTATTATTCCAAATAGTACATATTTATATATTGTATAATATTACTCAAAAATGACATAGTTATATATTGTGACAGCTGATCCAAATTAGTAATATGAAACAGGGGAATTAGACATTTGATCACAGTACCTGAATCTGATTCCCAATATAACTTAGCCTCATAAATAGCAGCCACATTTCACAAAGTGCAGAAACTTTAATGTTTGCAAAGATTTAAGAGATGTTAGAAACTTCGCAATCAGTGAAATCTTAGCAGATGTTAAAAGATTTAGCACTTGCGAAACAAGCCATTATTTAGCCACCTTATAGTTAGCAAAACTTATACAAATAACCCAGTATCTTAGAGTGAATAAACCTCAGATCAAAATAGTTCAAAAGCAAAAAGACAGTAAAGAAACTAGTAAGCCTGTAGGTAGATATACTTCAAACTCATCCACCCCTGCATCCCAAGGACTCTGAGGAGTCAGAGAAGATCAAGTATTCAAGATATAGAAATCCGACGTACTTTCAAGAGTAAGCATCCATTATGTTACAACTTGGTGCCCATTGGCTGGTGATTCAAGATGAATCCCTCACTTTCAAGCTGAACAATAAACAACCATCACTATCTGAGCAACTATACAAACCGAGCCACAATACCTAAACAAAATGGATATGAGACTACCAGTATTCCACAGATATACCTCAGATGAATCAATCATTATCTTCATTGATGATTTCGAGCAGTATGCTACCATAAGGACCCTGACAGCAGCACAGCAAGTAGCCCTCATACCCTTCAGCCTATGAGGTCCTGCTAGAGCAGCATTCACAGCTGCAACCTATGCAGAAAATGATGCCAATGTTATACTGACAGCATAGAAGACCTGGCTCCAAAATACATATTATACAGATGAGATCAAGCAAGCCCTGAAGGATTAGCTCAATACAATATGCCAAGAAATGAGTGAGGATCCAAACACATTCTATACTAGAATTCGATATCAGATAATTCTCACAGATTATGCTGCTGCTATCTGAGATCAAGTAGCCGAGACAACCTTCATAAAAGGAGTTTACTCAGAGATAGCCATGGCCATCCATTCATCACCAGTAGTCTTGGATCTGCCACAGAAGGTCACCTATGCTCAGCGATATTGGACAGCCAGACACCCACAAGACTATATAATGGAAAGAGTCACAGGAGTCAGAATCAAAATACCCAAGGCAACCAGTGTGATCCCTACTACAATGATCAATCGAAACACACCTCAGCCAAAAACTACAGAGCAGCAAAAGAACAATGACCCTATGGAGGAACTTGCCAAGAGGTTCACTGAAATGACTGCCTACCTGGGAGATATGGTAAAAGAAATCCAAGGAAGAAACTGCTGCCCAGTTTAGAAGTTTATTGCCACCTTGGACAAAAAGAAAGGTACCTGCTATACCTGTGGAGAAGAAGACCACTACTCCTATGAATATATGAGCAAAACCAAGCACAAGGCTCAACCAAGCAATGTTACATGAAACAGGAAGCAGGCCAATATAATTACCTTCAAGGAAATTAGAGATTCTGATGAAGAAGAATGGGAGGCCTATCCTGCTCAGACTACTAAGAAGGATGTTTACAAGAAACTCTACAAGAGACCACCAGGAAGACCCAAGAAGAACCCAGTAGAAAAGCAGATGGAAATGGCCACCAAAAGCCAAGCTGAAGAGATGGACCAAGATATGGAGCTGGAGCAAGCAGTTCAAGATATTATCTGAGGAACTACCCCAGCCAGTGAAGGAGAAAAAGAAAAGAAACTTTGCAAGATCAAGACTTTCAAGTATGATATCTTCAAGGACCTTAGCCAACAAAAGATCAATGCAACCTTTGGTCAGCTTGCAGAAATCCCAACATTCAGACAACAAATGAGGTTCAGACTTGCCAAAATAATCAAGGAGCAAGGATGGAAGATAACTGAGGCCAATAATGTTTAAGAGGACTCAGGAGAAGAAAGTGAAGACAATCGCAAAACCTCTGCCTATGCAACATGCCAAATCAAAGATATGTAGGGTCTTTGAAGCCATCATCGATACTGGAGCAGGAGGATGTCTCCTCAGCAAGAAAGCAGCAGACTGCCTAGGCTGGGAAGTTGAAGAAGCAATCAAGTTGGTTTTTGTTACAGCAGATGGCACAAGAGCCACCCCTCTGGGAAAAATCCAAGAAGTCCCCATCAAGATTAGAGGAGCAACCATTCCAGTAGATGTAATCATAACCAATGCTATCAACTATGACATCCTCATCAGCAATCAATGGCTTCACAAAGCCAGAGCAGTAATCGATCTCAATACCCAGAAGATGCAAATCACCTATTGGGGACAGAAGATATGAATTTCCATCAATGTTAACAAAGGAGTCTTGCCTGACATGGAGGAAGAAGAGAGCGAGCAAGAGGAAGCTTATATGGTGACTACTCTGAAAAAGAAAGTTGGACAGATAAATGAAGAAGAATAGTATAAGAAGATCACAAAAGGCTATATACTACAAGGAGTCTGTTCTCATGGGATCAAGATGTACTGTATGGAGCATGTCAATAATTGCTACCAGTGCACTATCAGAATCAAGAAAATCCACCAGGAAAGATGACAGAAAGCTCTCAAAAAACAGGTCAGAGAAGAGAAGGAGGAGGAAGATGATAAACCACCAGTCCTCCTGGAGGATAGTGATGATGAAGAAGAAATTAAGGTCAAGATCTGAAGAACTCACCCTGATGCAGTCTTGCCAGAATACAAGTCAGAAAATACAGCTGGAATGGACATCGCCACAGTAGAAGAAGCTATACTAGAACCCCAAACAACCACCCTACTTGTAACTGGACTGGAGATGACTATCCCAAAGGATCATGTTGGAATTCTCAAGACAAGAAGCAGCCTGGCCAGAAGCGAAATTACAATTGAAGGAGGAGTTATCAATTCTGACTATACTGGAGAAATTCTGCTCATTGCTAGGAATCACAATCCTACAATCTCATTCCCAGTCAAGAAGAAGGACTGATTGACACAGATGTTGATCTTTCCAATCCTACAACTAAGGATCATAGAAGTCAAGAATTTGGAGAAAACAAAAAGAGGAAAGAAAGGATTCGGATCTACAGGAAGAGGAGTATTTACCAGTACCAAGATCACTGAACTGGAGCATAAGAAGGAAGAAATCACAAACAAGCATAGCTACACCATTGGAAATGAATTTCCACTCAAGGAGGAACTCAAGAAAATACTCCATGAATTCAAGAATGTCCTCACCATGGATTTCAAGGATATCAAGGGAAAGACCCCACACTACTATCATGAGGTAGATACTGGAGACACTGAACCAATTTACCAGAAGGCAAGACCTGTCCCACCAGCCTACCAAGAATGGCTCAGAGAAGAAATCAAGCAGATGGAAGAAGCTGATATTATCAAAGAAGCCAGCAGCCCCTAGTCTTCACCAGTTGTACTAGCCCCAAAAAAAGGAAGCAAACCTGGAGAATTTGCCCCAAGACTCTGTGTTGACTACAGAAAGCTCAATACAGTTACTAAGAAAGATCACCAATCACTGCACCTCATCAGTAACATCCTTATAACACTGGGAGATAAAACACAGTACTACAGCACCTTGGACTTATACTCAGGATTCCACCAAATCAGACTCACAGAGATGACAAGTAAAAAGTCAGCCTTCATCACCCCAGATGGAACCTACATCTACCTACGAATGCCATTCGGGATGTGTAATGTACCAGCAAGCTTTCAGTGAATGATGAACAAAATCTTCCACTATAATATAGGAAGATAGATAATGGTCTATATCGATGACATAATCATCTACAGCAAGACACCTGAGGAATACCTGCAGTACATATGACAGATAATGGAAAGACTGAGAAAGTATGGCCTGTATATCAAGCCCAAGAAATGCAAATTTGTAGAAATCGAGATCTCCTACCTTGGCTATGTTATCAATCAAGATGGAATGCACATGGACCCCCTCAAGATACAAGCAGTAGCAGTATACCCAAGGCCCACCACTGTTACAGAAGTTCAAGTCTTCATAGGACTTGCCTCCTACTATCACAGATTTATCAGAGAATTCTCCAATATTGCAGGTCCAATCTATGAACTCAACAAGAAGAACACTAAATTCAACTGGACTAGTAGACAACAAAAAGCATTTGATGAACTCAAGGTCAGACTGACCCAGGCACCCATTCTCAGATGACCCAATTGGACTCAAGAGTTTATTCTTCAGACAGACACAAGTGCACAAGGACTAGGAGCAGTTCTAGCTCAAAAGGAAGACAAAAAAGAGTATGTTATTGCATACCTAAGCAGAGGAACCCAAGGAGCTGAAAAAGAATACAAATCCTACAAGTTGGAATGCCTCACAGTCATCTGGGCTGTGGAAAAGTTCCACTACTATCTGGCCGGAAGACACTTCACCATTCAGATGGACCACTCAGCTCTCACCTGGCTACTAACAACTGGATAACTCAAAGGAATCTACACCAGATGGATAATGAAGTTACAAGCCTATGATGTAACTATTGTACACTGCCCTGGAAGAACAAATTCCAATACAGATGCTCTCTCATGAACACCTTGAAACACCTCCAACCAATAAATCAATTATGAATAAGGAGCTCTACTATGGAATCATCACATATCTGAGACAGCAAAAGATGCTCCAACATCTGGAAGAATGGATGCAAACGATTATCAATAGAACATAGAAACAATTTAAAACTGATGAACAAATACTGAAGAAAGGAAAACTACTAGTCATACCAGAATACAAGAAGGAGTAAGCAATTAAATCAGTATATGAACTTGGCCATCTAGGAGGAATGAATACATATGAAGAAGAACAATATGGTGGCCAGGAATAGAAAAAGATATCAGACAATTTGTCAAAACCTGTGACAAATACCAGAAACAGAAACAAGACTAACAAAACCAAGCTCCAGGATCAGTATATATAGAACCAGTACTATTTGCCCACATAGCAATGGATGTAATCAGCCCTCTACCCTTGACCCTGACTGGTAACTGATATATATATCATTGTCATCGTAGACCTTTTTACAAAGTGGATAGAAGCAGGACCCCTCAAGGAAGCCAATGCACAGTCAATTGCTGATTTCTTTCACAAAGAAATCATCTGCTGGTTCAAGACCCCAATACAAGTAACTACAGATAGAGGAACAGAATTTATGAACCAGTTCTTTGAGGTTCTCTATAAGAAGTACAAGATCTAGCACATTCGGACTACAGCCTATCACTCTCAAGGAAATGGACAAGCAGAAAGGACCAACAAGACTCTCAAGAATGTTATCACCAAGATCTGTGATAACTATGAAAACTGGGATCACTATCTGCCAATAGTATTATCTGCTCTCTGAGATATCAGATCACAAAGTATCTACTTTACCTCTCAAGAAATGCTGTTTGGAGAAGAAAGTTCTCAAGAAACCCTATCATCCAATAGGGATGCTGTATGGAAACATATAGATGGAGAAATATAGAGACTACACCAAATCAGGAAGAAGGCTGAGGATTACATAATGAAGGAACAGGCACTACAATGGAAGAATGCAGAAAAAACCCACAAACCCCTGGAAATTATCAAGATAGGAGACAAAGTTCTGGTGTATCAGAACATAGTAGAAGCCTCATGGTCATGAAAACTGGAGCCCAAGTGGGAAGGATCTTACTTTGTACAAGATATAAAAAGAACCACCTTTTGGCTATGAAAACTCTCAGGCACAATCATCCCCACTACTATCTACCGAAACCAACTCAAGAAGTATCATGACCAGTCAATGAAGTAATACTACTACTCTCAGAATTACTAGTGTGACCCAGTGAGCCATTGAAAGACAGTGGTGTTCCACCGAGCCACCAATAATGGAAGAATCCTTTGATAGCATCCAGAGTATAGTGCAAACACACTTGTCATGAATCTCACATTTCAAAGCCTACCAGAACTGAACTGAGTTTCAGGAATACTTCAAGTTGGGACAGCTACTGAATTCAAGACCAAAGATGGGAAAAGAAGACTGGATTAGAGAATGTCAGCTCTCCTACACTCAGATCACAATTGCAAAAAAAGTGCACAAGTTATTCAAAGATGATGAGTCAGCCCTAGCCCATTTCTGAGGAGTAACCCCAGGAGACTTTGGATATGTTAAGAGATAACATTGGAAGGACATAATGATACAAATCATACAGTATAAGGAAATACAAATTGTAGAAGCCTGGGAATTCGAGTAAATAGGATGCTCCTGAGATGAATTACCTATTCAGAAGGAAGATGTGACAGCTGATCTGAATTAGTAACATAAAATAGGGAAATTAGATATTTGATCACAGTACATGAATCTGATTCCCAATATAGCTTAGCCTCATAAATAGCAGCCACATTCTGCAAAGTGCAGAAACTTTAACATTTGTAAAGATTTAGGAGATGTTAGAATCTTCACAATCAGCGAAATCTTAGTAGATGTTAAAAGATTCAGTACTTGTGAAATGAGCCATTATTTAGCCACCTTATAGTTAGCAAAACTTGTATAAATAACTCAGTATCTTAGAGTGAATAAACCTCAGATCAAAATAGTTCAAAAGCAAAGAGACAGTAAAGGAACTAGTAAGCCCATGGGCAGATACACTTCAAACTCATCCACTTCTATATCCCAAGGACTCTGAGGAGTCAGAGAAGATCAAGTATTCAAGATACAGAAATCCAACGTACTTTCAAGAGTAAGCATCTGCTATGTTATAATATATATATATAAGCTACATTATTGAGATATTAAAATAGAATTTCAACACTCTTGCTTAATAAGATAATATATAATATAATATAAGTAGAAATATAATATAATTAAGAAACAACTATAAAATAACTGTAAATATACTAAAAGAATGCTATTTATCTATACTTAAAACATAAGAAACTATAGTGAAAATAAAAGATATAGATAGGTTCTGATGGTAGAAAATCTTAAATATAGAAGAAGAAGAAAGAATAGAATAGTGTAATATAATACTTGAAGAGAGAGATATATTGTATTATTTTTCTGCTTTCTTTTTATTATAAAATATTCTGTAATTATTAATTATCCATTACTAGCATATAGTTTATTATAAGACTTATTTCTTTAGTATATTACTAGAATTTAAATCATAGAAGGGCTTTGGTGAGTGAATCTATAATTATATATTCTATAGAGATATATTTCAAGTATATAGTCTCATCCTCTATATATTCACTTATATAATAGTACTATATATCAATATGTTTTATTCTGAAGTAATATATAGAGTTCTTTACCATAGTAATTATAGATTAGTTATTTTGATAGATAAGTATAGAGTTTTATTCCTGATCAAAGCTTAGCTCTTTTAGTAATTAGTATAGCCAAATAACTTCCTTTATTATAGTAGATAATGCTTAATATACTACTTATATAGATAATATTACTACTGGGACTACTTATACATTTGCTATAAAATATCTCCTTTATCATTTAACTAAAAGAAGTAACCAGTTATAGATTGGTAATCATTAAAGTTTTCAGCCTAATTAATATTATATATATCAGATAGTTATATACTATTCTTATTATTATTGTTATTATTACTTCTGCTCAATCTACTAAAGATGAGTATATAGTATATCATTTCTTTAATATATCTGAAAATTCTCTTAATAGTACTCTAATATAAATTATCATAGTATAATGAGTATTGTATTATCTTATTTATAGTATATGAAATATTAGACCTTATTTTTAGCATAAGATATATATATATATGAGAGAACTGACTGTTTATTAATAGGGAATATTGATATAGTTTTTCTCTGATATAGTATCAGACTTTTTTAACTTTATTGAAGTTTCTATAGGAGTGTTCACTGGCTTATATTTATTTATATTAAATTATTCAAGGATAGTGTAGATATATGTAAGTTAACTATAAGAGATACATATATAGTATATGTTCTCCTGTTAAATATAATAGATATCTTCAAAATAAAGGATATATCACCTATGTTTATTATCTTGAATTCCTTATATAGAGCTTCTTTGATTTTATTAAGCTTGTTTTTCATCATAATAATAATGATATCGTCTATCTATATATCTATAAATATCACTCCATTGGTATAGTATTGAATATATATATAATTATCTACTTTGCAGTATATATAGCTATTGTTAAAAAGATATTTATTGATTTTTCTATTCTATAAATAGACTGCTTGCTTGATGCTATATAATTCTTTATATATCTTATATATAAGGTCATTTTTCTACTCATATCTTTGAGGTTGGCAAATATATAGCTCTGTATCTATATTACTATTGAGAAAAGCTATCTTTATATCTAGCTAGTGGATTTCTAGATTACATATATATAGTACTAATTACAAGAAGTATTCTCAGTAAAGTAAGCTTAAATATTGATAAAAATGTCTTATTATAGTCAATATCATAATATTATAAATAACTCTTAGTAATAAAATATACTTTATATTATTCTATACTTTCATCATTCTTGTACTTGATCTTGTATATTTATTATGATTTTATAATATATCAATTACTTAGAAGAAGTATCAGATCTCATATATTATTCTCAATAAGAAAATTATACTATTTATCTATAATTTGTTTTTATTTTTTATTGTCAGAGAAAGTTATTACTTTATCATATATATTTGGCTTACTGGAAGTTACAATAAATATACATTTATATATCTTAGTATAACTCACATAGTTCTTATATTGAGATATCTTTGATATATCTTAATAACTTTCTAAATTAAAATAAGTTTCTCAGAGAATATTAAAGTATTTTTACTTACTCTTTATAAAGAATCTCTTATTATTATCAGAGGTCTCACTATTCTTAACTTCTGTTTTTCTTGGCTCAGATAACTCTGGCTCAGATATATATAGTAGTTGAAAATAATTTTACTTTATTAGAGAAGTTGGTACCAGATGTTGCATATGTTGAAATATTGAAGTAGAAGTTCTGATAGTATATATAATGTGTGACATAAGTATTAGATATCCAGATAACATAATTCTCACATATTATAGTTACTCTTATAGTTATCTAGTTACTGTAGAAACTATATAAATAGAACCAGATATCTAAATTAAGATAACTGAATCTCAAAGATACTATACCTCAAAGATACTATATCCTAAGAGTACAGTGGAAGTCACACATTATATTTAGTCATACTGTGCATTCTATAATTAATCAGATAGCAATCACAACTATATAAAATACCCCAGAGATAAGAGTGAATAAACCTCAGTCTGAAATGTCAAAAGTAAAAGACAAGTCTACCTACCATACTTTAAGAGAAACTCTAAAGCCACTAATAGGAGATTTTGAGCTTACTTTCTCCACTCCAGTCCACTTTCTAATACAAAACTTTGAAGAGAAGTCTACTTTTTAAGGAATAAGTCACTATTTCTAAGAGAAGTCTATTATATTTTAGTTTACTTATCAGATAAGCCTGAAGTCTATCTTGCTATAAAGCCAGTCTTTTGATACAACTTTGTAGTAGAGCCAGTCTATAATATAACTCTACACAAATGAAGCCAGTCTTGATATAACTTTGCTAAGCAGAAGAATCGGAGTTATTATTTAAGAAGTCTACCAATTTAGAAGAATCTGCTCAAATTGAGTTATCTATCAAATCTGTATGAGAATATTGCCAAGACCATTCCACCAGAAACCATATACTTTTGAAGATCATTGTACTATATAGAGGATCATCATACAGAAATTATATAAGGAAACTACCAAATTACCAAACTGCTTTATATAAGGAAACCTATTATACTATATAGAGCATTATGTAGAGATTGTCACCACTCAAGAAACCAACTAAATTGCCAGACTGTCACACATACTATGCCACAAATTACTACTATACCTAGAGAACTATCTCAATAAGAAAATAAACCATTATATCCAAATTAACTATTATATGACTAAATACCAAAGACCTCAGAAATCTTAGAACATTTTATTACTTTTTGACAAAGTAACTGAGGACTCAAGCCAAACTATACCAATCCCCAATCTTGTAATTTGTCTCCATTAAGCTGGACACATTACATTTGGGGGCTCAACTGGAAAGATTTCGAAATTTATACAGAAAGTTTTCAACCAAAAAAAAAAGATTTCAAAATCTATATAACTTTCTAGCTCACAAGAACTCACAGTTAAATTAGATACATTTGATATAACACCAATCTCTACCACTACAGAAGAATCAGTTATCACCAGTATTTGAATAGGAAGAGAAGTAATTACTTCAAAACTTACTAACTATGTAGTATCAGAAGGATCTCAACAGGAAGCCAGCACAGTACTGAATTTTCAGCCAGTACCAACAGACTTTTTACCAGATCAACCAGATTACACAGACAGCCCTACTACCAACTTTGACTGAATTGCTTAAGAACTAGAAGATCTCATTATACAAACCTGACTTTCTGTAGAAGACTCACTAATTTTGCCCATTGAACCCCTACTATCAGCTGTCACAAAATAGAAAGTTTAGAAAATAGCTCCTTCAAGAATACCCAGACCTATTCCATCTTGCCCAAGATCTCCAACACTATCCTCAGGATACCCAAGTGTCCCAAACTCCAGTAACAATTCAGAGAGTAAATCAGAAGCAGAATCTAAGCTAGAATCTGAATCAGAATCAAAATCAGAACCAGAACTAAAATCAGAAGACAGTGATGATGAAATGGCCACCCTATTACCAATCTTTGCAGAATATCATGAAGAAGACCCAAGAGAATTCTTTAATGGAATTGAAGAAATCACAGCTCTGAAAAACCTCTCTCCTAAAAGAAAAGTTACTATCTATAAGACCCAACTCAGGGAGCCAGCCAAAGGAATTTTCATCTGAGCAAGAAATGATTTGTATTCAGACCTTAGAGCAGCCATCAATATAGCACTAACTTGGCTAGCAAAGTATGAAACCATGACCCATTGGCTCATTGAAAAGTATACAGGAAATGAGATCTGCTACAAGACTTAAGAATCTATAATAGAAATGAAGATAAACCTTAGAGAATTACCCAGAGCATTCTTCATAAGAATCCAAAAGAGAATATATACAGCTGAATTCAATACCACTAACTAAGACATTATAGGTCCAATGACCTTCATGAATGAGATTCTACCAAACATTGTACAAAATGTCTATATCATAGGCATCAGAAGGTCCAAAGAACAAATAGATACAGCTCAAGGATTTTTTGATATCAGATAAGGAACTATCTAGAGTGACTATAACAAGAAGGATGACAAGGAAGACATCTTGGTCAAAGCTCTATAAGGACTCCTCTAAGGATAAGAAAGATCTGAAGAAAGAAAGCCAGTCAAAGAATAGAAGAAGAATAGGAGTAAAATCCAAGACCTCAGTTCTAAATTGGACTAATTGATAGGCAGATTTGAAAAACTCACTATATGCAAAAATCAGAGCTATTAACAAGACAACAGAGGGTATACACTACAAAGAAACCAAGGTTATCTACCCAGAGATAATAGGAGCTATCAGCAAGAAGAAAGAAGATACCCTGTTTGAGACAGAGCTCAAGTTCAGTGATTTTACTGTAGATAATTCAGATATTATACTACTAAATGTGACAATAAAAAGAGTGACAAAAGGGACTCAGAACTACTAAATCAAAGGAATGAAACTTAGTATAAGAAAACTGAAGCCCATCTTGTTGAAGACTTTGAAGAAGAAAGCAATAGTGAAGACTACAGTGACCTGGACTTATACCCAGCCAAAGTTATCACCAAAAAGACAGTTTATCTAGCAGAAAAAGGGAAGAGATCTGTAGGAAGACTGTTCAGGAATACCAGTAGAAGAATTTAAGAGGAAGATGAAAAATATGAAGAGGAGCAAGTAGAAACATCTCTCTGATCTCTCTTACCTTTTGTTTCTAAAACAAATGAACTATCTCTAAAGGATGAAAAAATGAAGCAAGAAGAACAAAAGTCTGCTGCCCTAAAGCCCAAAAAGAAGTATACCCTAAAGACCATACCCTCAGGACTCCTACCATCTTTTTTCAGAAGTCTCAGAGCAGTCTATCCTTATTGGGAGTTATACTCAGTTTTGTAGTCAACAGGACTTTCAGAATTTTATCCTCTTGGACTGATAGAATCAGATCCTCAAGATCATCAATCTGTGGAAGATGTCAATTCTCCAGAGTATACCCAATAGCCCCCCTCCTCAGCACCCCCTTCCTCCTCACTCTACAGATCTCTCTATTAATCTCTCAGAGAACTTAAGATCTGCAGCACTTCTTCCACCAAGGTGCCCTCCTCATCCAATAATCCCTCTTACTACTATCTCACCCTCCTCATCTAAAGTAGCCTAAACAAGTATCTAGAAGACCACTCACTCTCCTCAAGTCTCTATTATCATAAATGAGCTACTATACTCTAAACCTGAGCCTCTCTCTCCTCTCTCAATATCTTCTTCAACTCCTCTACCTCTATCTGGACTCATGCCAGCCTCTAATTCTCTACAGTTACCTATTCTAATAAATCAGTCCAATTCAGCTATAATCTCTCTAACTGATGAGAGACCCACCTCACCCTCTGTCACTACTGCACTCCTTGGAATCTACCAGCCTCTCCCCAATATACCCTAGTAGCCTCCTTTAACTTCATCTAGCAAATCTCTACAAAAGACCCCTTATGGTTTCTGTAGATAATCTTGGACTCAATATCTACCACCCAAGCCTCCCACAACCCCAGCTCTGCTAGCAAAGAGGAATTGAGACACTATATTCAGGCCCATCCTCACTTCTTTCAAACTGACCACACTCTTTTTTTTTTTTTTTTTTTTTTTTTTTTTTTTTTTTATAGTTACTTAGACTTTGCCATTTATTATCAATCTATTAATAAGTTTACAGTATCATCTCCCACTATCTGATCCCCATAGGAAAGCCTCTCTCCACATCATTTCAAATAAAGACCATCTTCTCACCCACTACTCTAACCCTCCCCTCACTCTGCCTACAGATTTTCTCTACTAAGTGATATTTTCAATTACCCTACAACCTCCAACCAAGCCACCAGTCTGTCAAGGTGTCTTCCATAAGACTATGCCAATGCAACAGCTATTCCCCCAAGCCCAGTCTCCTTCCATTCTCAAAAAAAAATAATCAGTAACTGGCCAGCTCCATCCAAATTGTCAAAACCCAGTCTAAGGTAAGCTACTCCTTCCCCACCCCCCTCACCAATCTATTCCTCAAATCTTCCCACTGACCCTGTGCACTATCTCTCCTACACACTATCTCCAAACAATCTCCAATAGTCTGTTAAAAGTCACTAAGTACCTCACACTCTCCCAGCTAATGTTCAGGCATCTGCACATATCTCCCTTTCTGTCCTACATTGTGACACTCCTCACAGTTGAAGCAACCCCCCTTGATAAGGTGACTCAAGCAGAAGTTGAGCATTACATTCCTCCTCAGTATGCACTACCAGACCACTCAGTACTTTAGCAGCATCTATCTTCTCACCTCAGCACTTTAGGCCCAAATATTATACTAGTTGCACTCTTCTCCAATACCTACTCCCTGCCATCTGCTAGGCCACAGATTCTGGCCTGGTCTCCTTTGGCATTCTATCTCATTACTAATATTGAACTCAATTAAGAGAATGCCTCTCAGAAACACTCAGTTCCATCTCCATATTACCAGGTCCCAAGCCACCTCTCCTTCATTTCTCTACCAACAAATTCCAATGTAGTGCACCCCCTCTGCTACCCCCCACCAGAAGCCTTTGTATCACAATTGTTCAGTATTCTAAAGCCCAACCAATGATAGGAGATCACCTGTTGAGCCTCTTGGTGAGGACTTTATCTCTCAGACCTTCTGCAATAGGGGGACTCAACTACTCCCTCTCAACTCCACTGCTCTCTTTAACCACCATACTCTTAAGCAATATAGTCTCTTTGCCACTTAGTGGAGAAAATTTGTGGGCAGAGTGGAGGGAGAGTTGGAGTAGTGGGTGAAAGGGTGATTTTTATTCATGAGGAGGTGGAGAGGAGCCCCCCTATGGGGATTGGGTAGTGGGTGGTGATGATGTATACTTATTCATAGACTGGTACTAATAAAGGATAGAGTCCAAGTGACTATA
>RBNI01000730.1:0-27435 GCA_003990745.1 Jimgerdemannia flammicorona | reverse complement strand
TTATTTTAGTTCTGGGGAGTTCTGAGGAGTTCTGGTGAGTTCTGGTGAGTTCTGAGTTAGTTCTGATAAATCTAGTTTTAGTGACCGCTAAATTTATATATTATAATATACTGACTCAATAGAGACAAATTATAAGATTATAGATTGATGTAGTTTAGCTTGAGCCCTCAGTTACTTTGTTAAAAAGAAATAAAATATTCAATAATTTCTGAAGTCCTTGTTGATATTTAGTAATATAATAATTAAATTTAGATATAGTAGTCAATTTGTATATTAATTATCTTTTTAGAATAATTCTTATGAATAGTAGTAATTTATATAATAGTAAATAATCTTTGTATAGTACAATATTCTTCAAAAGTATGTGATTTCTGGTATAATACATATTCATATATAGTATAATAATCTCTGTAATATTCAAAAGTATATAATTTCTAGTATAATAATCTTAGTCATATCTCTTATATAGATTTGGTAGATAACTTAGTTTAGTATAGATTCTCCTAAATCAATAAACTTCTTAAATAACTCAAATAACTTGAATAATAGATAACTTAATAAATCAGATAGTATAGATTCCTTCTGAATTAGTAGATTCTAGTTTTATTTAGTAAGTATATTAAAATATTATAGATAACTTGGTTTTTCTTCTTAACTAATAAAGTTATATTAGAGACTAGCTTCATTTATATAGGGTTATATTGAGAGACTGACTCTACTATGAAGTTGTATCAGATAGACTAGCTTTGTGGCAAGATATAGACTTCTAAAAATAGTGGCTTTTTCTTAAGCAGTAGGTTACATAAATAGTAATAAAGCTCTTCACTCAAACTTGGGTGATAAATACTCCTAAACTCAGACTTATTCTTTATAATAAAAAGTAGACTAAAGTGGAAAATACATAGCTTATAACTTCTTAGCGGTAGCTTGTTAGTAGGTTTCTTCTTCTAAGTATATTAGATAATTGACTTTTGCTTTTAATTTTCAGACTGAAGTTTATTTACTCTTATCTCTAGAGTATTTTATATAAGTTTAGTTACTATATGGCTAACTATAGAATACTATATATAATAGTTTATAACTGTCTATGAAATCTATTAAGATAATGACTATTAATATAAATATCAATCTATATTTATATCTAACTACTTTAACTATAACAAAAAAATAGGTAAATATAACCTATATCTCTAGACAACTCATGAGATAGAACTAAGAACTCATCTCTTAAGTATAAGTAATATAAAGAACAACTACTAGCTTACTATAATCTTGCAATATATAGAACTATGATCTATTAAAGATATACTAATAATAAATCTAATAAAAGCAAAGATGTCTACCTACTAAAACTATATCTAATATATGAGACAGATGATACTATTCTGTAGAATGATAACTTTATTCTAGTATACTACTATATAAATAAACAGAGAGATGTAATTCAAAAATTATTCTTCCTAGATAACTACTTTATTAGAGATAATGTTATCAATAGTAATTTTATTAAAGAGTATTCATATAGTCTCCCATTAATATAAATATATTTGCCCTCCTCCAGATCTCAGAAACTCATATAAGAATACTGTCAAGAATTAGATAAATACTTCTCTTTTTTTTTTTTTTTTTTTTTTTTTTTTTTTTTTTTATAGTTACTTGGACTCATCCTTTATTACACCCATCTATCCTATATAATACAATGAGCCCACCCCCTATCCAATCCCCCTAGGGGGGCCCCTCTCCCCTATTCCTTCTTAATGAAACACTACTCTATCAAATACAATTCCCACCCTCTCCCCACTCTATTTGCATATCCTTGCCACCAAACCTTGCCGCCGCCACCCTGAAGGACCCCAACCTATCCACCATCCAGTCAACAGATCCCCCAACAGCTCCTCCCATCTTATAACCTTCTCTTGCAGGCTCATCTGCCACCTCTCCTCAAACACAAATAGCCAATGAACTGCCAGACCCACCCAGACTGCTAGCACCCACCTGATAGTGATTCAACTATCACCCACCCCCCCCACCAGCCGAGATCTCAAGTCCTCCCAGTGATCCCCTTCACCCACTGGCCTTCTTTCCATACCCAGCCTATTCTCTATTTCAATCCAAAAGTCCCCCAAAACCTCACACTCTCCCAGCCAATGTTTCAGTATCTGCACCAAACCCCCAGCTTACTCTATATTGTAACACTCCTCACAATCGAAACAGCCACCATTCACCAGATGCCTAGTGTGGAAATTCAGCATAATGTTCCTCCACTGCATTTGCTACCACACCACCCAGAACTTGGGGGAAAGCCACCACCACACCTCAGCACTCCAAGACCAAATACCAGCCCAGTCCCACTCCTCGCCAATCCTGACTGCCTGCCAACCACCTGGCCAAAGGTCCTGGCCAAGACCCTGCTGACACTTCACTCTGTCCCCAATATCAAAAGCAGCAAGTGGAGTATCCTCCATAAGCAGTCTATCCCATCGCCATATGCATGGACCCCACAACACCTCACTCTCATTGCCCTGCCAGCACAGACCAATTCTGTATGCCCCATTGACCACTCTCTACCAAAAGCCCCTAAATCGCAACTGCTGAATTCCATTGAGCCCTATCAAAGAGCGTAGATCTCCTGAGGACCCTCGGGGAGAGGTTCTCATCTCCCACACCTTCTGCATCAAAGGTACCCAACCCCCCCCCTGTAGTTCAGCTGCTCTCTTCAACTACCAAGCCCGCAAGCAGTGCAACCTCTTAGAGAAATCCATAAGGCCCAGACCTCCCCTGTCCACTGGTATCGCAAGAGTATCCCAACTGATCTGGGACCTCCTCCCTGCCCAAATCCAATCCCTTGCCACCTTTGTCAGCCTCTTCACCACCCAAGCTGGGAAGTCCAGGTGGTATGCCACATACCATAGCTTGGGGAACCAGTATATATTCAGAATCGATACTTGCCCTGCTAGAGAGATATAGTGGCCTCCCCAATCTTATAGATAAATACTTCTCTATACAAATATTCCTTCACATACTACTTCTAGTATTAGCCAATAATAATATTATAAATAGTGAATAAATATATTTAATATTCCACAAACTACTCTTAAGTAAACTATATAACATTAGGTCTCACTCTTAACTAAATCTAGAAATTTCCTAATTGAGTATTATCTATAGTAATATGCTAATTCAACTAAGCTAGTCTTAGTTTCTTAAACTTTCTAAAATAAAAAAAATCCTAAACATCCAGAATAAGTTCAAGAAAGAACTTTAGTGAGACATTAATCCAATCTTGAAATCAATAAGCATAGAGGATATACTCACTATGAAATTGATCTTGATCTTAAGAAAATAGTTTTCTAGAATATTTAGAACTTTTAGAAAATTCTTTTAGAAAATTGTAATAGTATCTTAATAAATTACTCTTTTACAAAAGCACTGTCATGATCCTTAAGATCACAAGTACTATCTAGTGAGCTATAGAAAGACAACAGTATTCTATTAAGCTACTAGATATAGAGAAATCCTTTGATAGTATTTAAAGTATTATATAGATCTACTTATTATATATATATTTCATATTTTAGAGTCTATCAAAACTATACTGAGTTAAAAGAGTACTTTAAGCTAAGACAACTACTAAATGAGAAGAAGAATATAACTTAGGAAGAGTAATTTGCTGAGTATTAGATATTCTATATTCAAATTACTGTTACCAAATAGATCTATAAACTATTGATAAATAATAAGCAATTCTGGTTTATTTCCAAGAAGTATTTCTAGGAGTTTTCTAGTAGATAAAGAGATATTATTAAGGAAACCTAATTGAGCAGATTATAAATATAAGAACATATAATTAGTTAAAGTATAGAAGTTAAAATAAGACAATTTAGAAATAAAATTACTTATTTAGAAAGAAGTTATAATAGTTGATCTGAATTAAAAACAATTAAGGATAGATAATTAATTGCAGTATTTGAATCTGATTTCTGATATAATATAGCATTATAGTTAATAGTTACTTAATCTCATAGTTGTATAATTTATATAATTGTACAAAAGTCCAACTATATGAAATGACTTATAGAAAGAGAAGTTCCAACTTAGCTACTATATATATAGCTAGCTAGTAAACTTGTATAAATATTCTCAGTATCTAGAGTTAATAAACCTCAGATCAAAATAATTTAAGCAAAAAGACAAAGAACTAGTAAGCCTATAGTTAGATATACTTTAAACTCACTCATCACTATATCTGAAGACACTGAGGAGTCAAAGAAGATCAAGTATTTAAGATAAAGAAATCTGCTGCACTTCTACTAGTATGTATCCACTATGTTACAATAGATTAAGCAGAAGTAAATATATGTAATTAACATCTGAAATTTCAATTAGACTGATGATATTGAGCACTAATTTGACCTATCTGTGCTTATGAACAATATACTGAATTTATCACAGATTTCTGCTAAAATATGTTTTCTTGTTCACATATAGTGATATTTAAGGATGCACACTCATTGTGTCAGGATCCCCACATAGAATTGTCTCATTATTCAATTCCACCAGATATCATAAATGTTCATCTGGTTTCCGGATAGTCTGGTTTGGGTGTTCCCAGTTGCAGAGTACCTCCTTGACATTCCGCACTTAACTTTAGCCATCACCTCATTTCAGAAATCGATATCTGTATCTTTCATGCCACCAGCGGTAGTATGCCACAGGTCCACGAATCCGGACAAAACTCCCCGTTGCATGCAGCAGACAGCAGGGCACGGAGGCTCGTGGCATGACCATAGAGTACTTTTTACATGAAAACCTGATTTCCGTCAGATTATAACAGGCTGTGTCGCATGATTAACATCGTAACTCTCACTGTTTATTTACCCAAGTTATCTGTCATTAAACTGGAAGATTAATAATGACCAAAGATAAATCATTTTCGCCATTGCCGTTGAACACACCATATATATATGTGGTTTGTTTCTTCGTCATTAATTTATTTTGCCACAGTTGCCATAGTTTATTTACAAGACATCACCGGTGGACGCATCTCCTCTCCAATTGGATTTTCGGACCTGGGGTGAAGTATGGCCATAAATTCTTGGGGTGGAAATGTTCAATAATTCTTGTGACGTCACCGATTTGTTTAATTGGGGAATTTGATTGGTTGGGGGAGTCAATAAAACACAAAAAAAAAAAGAACGCCCGTCTCTTTACCATAGGATGCAGGAAAGCAACCCACCCCCAATCTTTGACAGAGCGCGCCTGAAACTGTTAAACTCTACCAAACCAACGGAAGCACCCTCCTCGCCGCCGCTTTTACAACAACGTTTTTCCTTTTCTATCTGGGAGCAAGGAGGAAAAATCGAACTGTACCTCAACTTGTTGGAGAGGGCTCTATTCCAATTCCTGGTTGAGAATGAGCAGCTTTTCTCCCCGCAAAAAGTAGCGGCCTTCGGTGCAAAACAACAACCTCAAGTGAGCGCCGACTTTGGAAATGCAGATGTCCTCGCCATGACCAATTTTGTCATCGACAACTTCCCAACGTTTTCGAAAGGGAACGCATTTCGGGAACCCTACAGCTCGAGCGCACTGGAGTTGCTCAACAATTTCAAAAGGAACGTGGGTAACCGGAGGGCTCGCGGCATTATCTTGGATAAACAAGGTCGTTGGAACGACCATATGCTCCAGTCTGCCGCCATTCTGACGTGTGAAATGGTGGCATGTCTTGGTAAGTGGTCTCCTAGAATGATCTGTTGCACGATAGTATGACCTGACCTGTATTTTTTGTTTTTTGTTTTTGTTTTTTTTTTTTTTTTTGCATCAGGTGGTGACTGTTCAGAAGTATACGCGGCGAAGTACCAACTTGATAATGATATCTTCCAGCGGTGGATGGCTCATCCCGACTTACACTCAGGTGGGCATAGATGCTAAAATCAGTTCAATTACTCGCAAACAGTATTCTCTATATTTACACTTTTATATTCCGCCAGTTCATCGAGGAAAGAAACGTGATGAACGCCCTGGGACCGATGTCGTTGATTTCCCTCCTCTCCAGAAGAAGCTGAAACAACCACTCCGACCTTTAATGTATGTAGCTATGTGCATGCAGTCCAGAATCTTCCGCACCCAAAACGCATTCTCATATAAAAACCCCATTCCGACATAAATATCCTTCCACCAAACAACTTGTCTCCCCACCGCTATCGCCAGCGCCAACGCCAACGCCAGTGCCAGCACTACTACCACCCGCACCAAGCAGATTCTTGTCATCACCGGTGGAGACAGCTACCTTGGTCACTGCATCGCCGCCTACCTGCTCTGTGAGTCTGAGCGCGACGGCCGCGACGGCCACGAGTGCCGAATCCGCGTCCTGTGCTGTAACGAGAGAAACTGCGACGATTTGAGTGACATGGGTGCCGAGATCATTGTACGTGTTCGTTTAAGTATTTAAATGATTTGTCGAATCCAAACAGGATGATTGCATGGATGATAATGTAGATATTTTTGGATAGGAAATCGACTATGATAACCGCAAATCCCTCCGCCGCGCTTTCCGCGATTGCGAGTACGCCATCTTCGTCCCGGAAATGACCCGCAACCGAGTCCGCCACGGAGAGTGCCTTATTGAAACAATGGAGGACGAGGATGTTCGTTCCGTTCTTATGATGTCCTTGTGAGTACTCAAAAATAGACATCCTTTCGAGATCGAGATGGTGATGATTTAGGCACTAATGTTCCCTCTGTTTGCTTTTCAGAATTGGCGCCGAGTCCAACAACCGAGATCTTAGGAACTTCTGCGAATTCAGTGAGCTTGAGGAGTGCCTCAAGGACAACTTTAACAGGGGAAAGTGGTGCATATTCAGGTAAAAAAAATATATATATATATTTCCCATCAGGCTTCTCTCTCACACGTCGACGTCAAACACATCTAACGATTCACTTGATATTTAATTACAATATCCACAAATGCAAATGCAGGCTCGACTTTCTCCAGCAATGGTTGCTCCTCTGGGCCCCCGCGATTCAGGACGTGCACGCCCTCAAAATGAGCACCGGCCGCGACGGTCGTTTTGCGCCGGTCAACATTCTCGACGTCTGCCGCGCCACCTACTTTGCCGTGACTCGCCACCAACGCGATGACGACGGCCGTGATCAGGCCTCATCCCAGGCCCAGGTCAAGGAAACCTCGCAGGATTTCCGCTGGGTACCCCTGGACAAGCGCCACCACGGCCGCGTGTACTGCCTCACGAGCACCGAGGCCGTTTACGGCGATGAGTTAGCGCGAATTCTCGGCGATGCGATTGGTGAGCGTGAGATCCGGTTCAAGGATGTGTCGCATTCCGAGATGAGGAAGGAACTACAGAGATGGTTCGACGAGGATTGGAAGCATGGTAGGCACAGAGATGAGCATCGGGACGATGAGCGTCGCGAGGATGGTAGGAAGAACGATGGCGACAACAGAGAGCGCGACGGCAACCGCCACGATCGTGATGGCAAGTTCGGCTACGGCAGGCCGCTGCGGAAGCACCTCACGGAAACACATATTGAAACGCTACTCGATTTCTTCGAATATGTCAAATTGGGCGGCACGGATTTTACTTCGGGTAGGTCACGTTTATATTTCGTTGCGTATCGAATCTCATCACGTCCAGATACAATTCCGCTAAATCACTCGCTGAATGTGCAGGTGACCTACAAGACATCATAGAAAAGAATCCCCAACCGCTTGAGGAATTCTTCAAGGAGCATCGCGATGAGTTCAGTGGGCGGCGGTGATTGACGCGACGGCGAGAGGACGAGGGCCAAAAGAGAGGCGGGATGCTGGGCAGTGCCGGACGAGATGGCCAGAATATTAGGCTTCGCTCTAAGCTAGAAAACAATAAGCTCATAAACCCCATAATTTTTGAAAATAATAAAACTATAAGAAATGACAAGCTAAAAACAATATTTGCTAAAAACAGTGATATTTGTGTTTAGGTTGAATCATGCTATGACCTTGGAGTGACTACCATAAGTGGCTAAATAATTAAGAGGGGCAATTATGTTTAAGCGAAACGTGTCAATGCCATTGCACAAACACACCCAACAGTATACGTTTCACTATACGTTTCATTGCCTACTTTAGCAACCTCTCCTGGCGGCCTTGTTAATGTACTTCCTCTAACGGGATATCAACAGCATGGCGCGACCGATGAGCCAAATGGGACCCTCTCAATGGAGCTCAGTCTCCACCAACGCCGGCGGATCCCCTTGGGCTTCTGGGCTTCGGTGTCGTCCTCACACGACCTGCCTCGACTTCAACGGTGGCCTTGCCAACGGACCCACTGATGGACCTCTAGGAATTCGTTGCATTGGTTGATTGTGTTCATATAACGGCTTTCTGATTTTTCATCAAAACGCGTACTCAAAGCCACACACTCTGATGGACGTCTTCCAAAGATTGAGCACCGTTGAAAAACCCCTGCGAAGTCACAGGGACTTTGTGATCATCAGGTGAGAATCGTTTGCTGAAGTTTTGTACCTTAACAACGTGGAAGATGCCACCCACGCACGCGGTCCATAACAGAAATCCGGAAAACAAGAAAGTTACGATTTTGCCAATGCCCACAAACATCATGATTTACGTAACATCGTGGGTGGTTTTTGACAATGGATTTCTCATTCTAAAAAGAACACTATAATGATCTCATATTCAATCGACGAGCATTAATATTTTTGCTCTTGTCAGATATAAAACAACTACGATTTTACAAACGATGAGGTAGCAATAAGACAAAAGGTTGGAACGCCAATCACCAAAATGAAATCGTCTCCACAGTAAACCGACTTCCCAGATGTTATGTTCACGCCATCCACCACTATACACAAAACCATACCTACGTGTGGAACGACATTGGAAAAATGAACTTTTGGCTGGCAGTAACCTGAGGTAACATCCAATCTCACATATATTTTATGAAACGAAAGACGCGGTAACCGACTAAGACACGGTAACTGAATAAATTTCAGAAAATAAAATAAAATAAAATGGCTACCAAATAACAGCTAACCACCATCACCGAATCCTTTATATATATCGCCTCCCCATCGTGTTTACCTCACTGAAAACCACCACCTAACGGCCCTGCTCCTCCCTCAGTGGAGTCCGGCGGCCCGGCTATCGACTTACCCGCATCGACGCCGGCAAGGGTTATTCCGCCGCCAAGCTACCGACGACCATGGACAATGATACAGGAGCGGAGTTGGAGTTGGATCGGTTGATATTCATCACTACTGGCGGGATATTGGACATGAATGTCTTGGATGAAAGGTTACCCGGCAGCTGCACGGATAGCGCAGCCGGATGTTGGTGCAGGTGAGAAAATGAGGGCTGCGAAAACGTAGGCAGTAGGAGGGTGAAAATGAAGAGGTTGAGTTGATAGCCCCACTTATTCGATATAAACCAACCAACATGCCCAGCGAGGAAACATGAACATTGTAACGGAAGCGACACCTACCATGCCTTTCGCGTTTCGCCTGCACTGCCCTGAAGCGCGCCAAGGTCACAAAACCCAATAACCACGGCCCACTCTCAACATTTGGAAACAGCGAAGTTTGTCTTACCGAGGCTGAGAGACTGCAGGCGTCGGCACGATGTTGGAGTGGTCCCGATAATTGTGATGTCAACCCAAAGCACTCTTAAAATTTACCTATACACGCAGTATGCCAATGAACCTCTTAGGCATAATGTGCAAGAATCCCAACGACGATACACTGTTGAGGTGGAATGCCGTAGAAGAGGAATGGGTGTTTTTCCGACCCAAGGATCCCGAAGCGTAGGTCTAGGAATGTGACGAAATGCAATATTTCCGTCAACGAAAATGGAACCTTTGCCAGTGTCAAAACGAGATGATGGAAAAAAAAAATCTCAGCGTCGCACACATACATGTAAACACGAGCGATTCCAACCACTGTATAAACTTGTCAATCAAGACGTTTACTGTGATGTCGAGTTCCACACTGGATGACAAAAACAAAATCAAATAATTTTTAATAGAGTCAATTGTGCGCAATCAAAGGTTACCAACATGTGCAACAAATTCGACCCGTGCTCGTACGCCTGCGTCAGCTGGAACTGGCATTGTGGCACCACGAGCGGTTGAGGACCGTGAAGAGCATCTGGCCGTCCGGATCGATGTGTTGACATTCACGTTTTAGTCACCGTTTCGAATAACCAAAAATATCAAATGGGGAGCGCAAACCTATATACTCCCGAAACAACCCAATGCACTGCATACGATCCGTAGCTTCGATAGCTCTGGCGGAGTGATGAGAATGATGTTGAGATTTTGCATTATCGGGATGGCGATTCAACAAACTCGTTTCTACGTGAACACGTCACGAAAAACCGTCTTCTATATACATGACAAACTCACCCAAAAATACTACAACCAACCACACACCTCATCCTTGTCAAAATCTCTCATAATGTGTAATGATTGCGCTCCGAGTTGTGGCTCAGATACAGCTGCGGAATGATGAGACCCGAGCCAGCGCGAGGAAGTTGAACATAAACCCCGTAAAGTGCTCACCGTCAGAGTACGATATCTGCACCAGGGCTGCATGCAGGTCGCGCCCTATGGTTTGTGTGGTGTGGATAAAATTCAGTCTCAGTAAGGGTGAGTGGCGTCGCGAGGGATGGAATTGAGAGAACTTCATACCTCGTAAGGTATGTCTGATAAATCATACCTCTTAAGGTATATCGGACCTCGTAAGGAATATATGTGTAACGGCCACCCCAGACACAAAACCTTATAAGGCGCAACATGAACAACGAAAGATGGCGCAGTCGCCGATGGCTCGTTGTCATGTGACGGTTCGGGTCATTATTAGTAACGAAATCTGGGTAACCAAGCTCCTCCTTACAAAGAACTGTAAGAATTTCGATAATATAGATAATATAAGATGGTTTGTTGGTGTAGAGACTGCCGCGGCAAACGCCTCTTTTATTTCATATCAGGCAAAATGAACTCGACCAAAAGCGCATTTTTGACAAAAAAAATATATATATATTATTGTTGACATTTGCTGCGCTTTTCATCATTGGGTCTAAACTTGGAACAATGAATTCATCGCAGCCGCACAGAATAAATCGTCACGAAAAAATTTGACATAGGCTGAAATCGACGACATGACGTAGTAACGTTTTCGCAAGTATCCTAGACACGTTTTCGATGTTGATGTAAATTTAGTCTTCCCGTTCCCAGCTACTTTCGCAGAATAGAACAATCTACTCAGCTCATATATCCCGGCTGTGTTGGGACCAGCCTTCCTTTTCTTGATGTTTTACCCCCAAGTCATTCCTCCTCGGAAGCGACAAATCTTTCCAATACAGCTATTGTCACTACAGTCTTCACGTTTACCTGGATTCGGAACAAGGGGCTGCGTCTAATAAATTCGACGCCCCCACTTACAGAAAGGATCTCCATTGTGTGACACGAATTAACATCATTGCCATGTGCCTATTGACCAAGGTTGCACAAAACATAAAGTGATTATAGAATGCATGGAAATGTTGGCTGAGTGCAGACAGATATGTCGTTAAAGGGGAGCGTCATAAATTCATATTTCCAGAAGAACGGAAAGCCTCCGTGATTGATTGACACAACGTTTGGGGTATAATGCCGATATTCAAAAAAAAAAAGGGGGGGGGGAGAGGTGGTGGCTGCTTGTACATGGTATACATTCGCAATGAAAACTCTTTCCTTCGCTCCACGTCCAGTCTCCCCATGTGAGTCGTGCAAATGCACTTACGCAGCACGGTATGCCGATGACGCGAGAGGAGGTCGGTTTCGGTTTCCAGCAACCCCAACGATGTTCATATCCCCGTGACCTACGAACTAAATTACATGCCGATTATGGCACGCGGAACTGTTCGGCCCGCTATGGTCGATATTCCTGTTAACGGCTAAAGTCCTTTGCAGCATGACACCAACGAATGTAGCACAAAGAATAACAACATCTAATTCCGTTGAAGTCGCTCGTTTAAACATCACGTTGTCGGTATCGTTCTACAGAGGATGTCGGACCTTTCGTTGGACCTTTGATGATGTTTCCATGGTAGCATTAACACAAATCTCATAAGAGGTGCTCCGGAATTCAACCAAATTATTATGTATATAAGGGTCGGAAACATGTAGCAAATATTTCCTCACCCATATCAGTTCAACACAAGCTACCCTCCACACGATCTCTTCGAATCACCTATCCCAACGTCCCTCCTAAGCAAACATGAAGGTTGTCAGTATCGTCGCTGTGGTTGCCCTTTTCGTTGCTGCCAACGCTGCTCCTGCCAAGGAAATTGGCACGCTCAACACAATCCACGTTGAAGTCGTAAGTAGTCTTAAAAGCTCTAGCTAGTAGCGCCTTAAAATAACTCCGCCGTGATAACCTGGAAAAATTTATCTTTGCGGGCAATACCAAACATAGGTTCCCGGAGAATGGATCATCAAATTGAGGCGCGGGGGCAACTATACCCGAGTCCAGGATTTGGTTAAGGGTCACGGTGGTCGCAGAGGGAACAAGCTCAGGAAGACCTGGTCTGGCTTCAGCGGGTTCGCCGGTAAATTTGATGAAGAGTCCATCAGAGAGATCCAAAACTTTGATGATGTCGAGTTTGTTGAACCCGAGCAAAAGGTAAGGAAAAAAAAAATGCTTACGCTAGGATTTCGGTATGTCTTTGTTTCCAATGATCGCATTGATCTCAATACCTATTTTCTTCTCCACGATATAGTACACCATTCTTGCTACCCAAACTCCCGTCCCTAGCTGGGGTCTTGCACGTGTCTCCTCGCACACTCGCCAGACCAAAACCTACACCTACCCCGATTCAGCTGGTGCTGGCATCACTGCGTAAGTCGGAATGCCTTTTTGCATTTGGACTCATGCTAGAATAGGACGATTCAAACGTCGAAATTCATTTTCAAATTATCATTTTTCCTTCAGATACGTCATCGACACTGGCGTTCTTGCCACCCACACTGATTTCGGTGGTCGTGCTCGTTTGGCCGTTAACTTTGTTGATAACCAAAACACTGACTGCAATGGTCACGGAACCCACGTCTCTGGCACCATTGCCGGAACAAAATATGGTATTGCCAAGAAGGCCAAAATTGTTGGCGTCAAGGTTTTGAATTGCAAGGGCTCTGGTACCACCAGTGGCGTTATTTCTGGTGTCGAATGGGTTACCAAAAACGCCATCAAGGGGAAGTCCGGTATGTCTTGGTTGTTGTATTCTTTCCTTGAATCGAGATCTCGGTATCTTTTGCTAATAAAATTTGTATCTTCGCACAGTTGTAAACATGTCTCTTGGAGGAGGTGTCTCACAGGCTTTGGACTCCGCTGTTGCTGCTGCAGTGGTGAGTATTTGTCATTTGAATTGTGGCCGATCGAAAAGAATCGCGCAACTAATGAATAAATTTGTATAAATATTTTAGGCCGCCGGCATCCCCTTCTTTGTTGCCGCCGGTAACGAACAACAAGATGCCTGCAAAGTGTAAGTATCTCATTCTCTATGGGAACGGTTCTGTCTTCTTGGTAAAGCTTTTTTGTAACTGATATTTTTAATGTTCTTTTTCCGCAGTTCCCCCGCCCGCACTCCTAGTGCCTTCACCGTTGGTGCCACCACGTCGACTGATAGCAAGGCTTCGTACTCTAGTAATTATCATATTACTTGCAGTTAGTCAGCCAATTTTGTCAGGATATAATCTAACCTGGTGTTAAAATTTCGCAGACTACGGTACATGTGTTGATATCTGGGCTCCTGGCTCTAGCATTACGTAAGTATTGGGAAGAAGTCAAAGCTTTCGCAACTTGAATGCAGTTTACGACAGAGTGGTATTAAGTTTGAATTCTTTGTTCATATCCACTTTCTAGTTCTGCATGGATTGGCTCCAACAGCGCTACCAACATCATCAGTGGTACTTCCATGGCCACTCCCCACGCTGCTGGTGTCGGTGCTCTATTCTTGGGCGCCGGAACCTCCGCCGCCGCCCTCTATAACAAATTGAATTCCGTCGCCAGCAAGGGTTACGTCGTGGGGTAGGTTTCTTTTCCCAGAAGATTAAAATGAATGGAAAGGGAGACATTTCCTGCCTCATCCACTGACATTCCACTATCGAATCTCTCACCACTTAGGACCCTCGGTGGAGCCCCCAATAACTTGTTGTACAACCAAAATCATTAAATTGGATGCGCCCAATTACTTATTCTTGAATCCTTCATATCCATGCTGCTGCATATAGAGACATAATGAATTTAGATTTGTATCCGGATTAAGTACCCTCGCAATAATAATAAATCCTCGCGTTTGGAGCGCCACCTTTTACTCAGTATACATTTCGCAAACTTAATTTACCAAACGCTATTGTTGAAATGTGGTGCGTCCCCCAACTTCACAATTTCCAAAGGCCGTCACCGCGAAAACTAAAACAGGCTACCTCGCACGGCCGCAAAGTCCTCCAGTATCCCAGCTCTCTAATTTATCAAAATACTAGGTGAATGCCACACCAACCGCGATTTCTAGGAAAGCCCGCATATCAACATCGACAGAGTCTGCCGCGTCCACCAAGAAGCCTACGACGCGAGACGTCGACCATTGATGCCCGAGCTCTTTTTTTTTTTTTTTTTTTTTTTTTTTTTATAGTCACTCGGACTTCACCATTTATTACCAGTCTATTGATATAATTACACCCCATCTCACTACCCAATCCCCATAGGGGCACCCCCCCCTACACCATCATGCTTGAAAACCACCTTACCACCTACTACCCCAACCCTCCCCCCACTCTGCCTACAAATTTCCTCTACCAAGTGATGCTGTTGCTCACCCTGCAGACCCCAACCTAACCACCAGCCTATCAGGACATCCTCCATCAACCCTTCCCATCTCAACAGCTATACCCCCAAACCCAGATGCCTCTCTTCCTCAAAAACAAATAATCAGTGACCTGCCAACCCTACCCAGACAGCTAATACCCAACCCAAAGTCAACCACTCCTTCCCCACCCCCTCCACCAATCTGTCTCACAAATCCTCCCACCAACCCCTCTCACTATCCCCTCTATGCACAATGTCCAATCTATCTCCAACTGCTAGCCAAAAGTTGCCAAGTACCTCACACTCTCTCAGCCAATGTTTTGGTATCTGTACAAATTCCTCTTTCTGTCCTATATTGAAGTACTCTTCACAGTCAAAGCTACCCCCCTCAATGAGGTGGCTTGAGCAAAAGTTAAGCATGATATTCCTCTGCAGCATGTACCACCAGACCACCCAGTTCTTTGATAACAGCCATCACCTTATCTCAGTACTCTAGGCCCAGACCTTATTCCAGTCTCACTTCTTACTAATACCTGCCAACTGCTATCCACTGGGCCACAAATCCTGTCCTAACCCTCTCTGGTACTCAACTCCATCACCAATATCGAAATCAATCAGGAAAATACCCCTCAGTAGTACTTGATCCCATCTCTACATCACTGGGTCCCAAGGTATCTCCCCTTTATTTCTCTGCTAATGAATTTCAATACATTGTGCCCTGTCCACTACCCCATACCAGAAGCCTTTATACTACATGCACTCGTTATTCTGAAGCCCAACCAAGGACAGTAGATCTCTCATAGAGTCTCTTAGCAAGGTCCTCATCTTCTAGATCTTTGTCATCTGGGGCACCCAGCTATCTCCTCTCAGTTCCACAGCTCTCTTCAACCACCACACTCTCAGGCAATGCATCTTTTTTGGAAAATCAATCAGCCCAAGGCCCCCTCTCACCACTGGTAGTGATAAGATTTCCTAGCTAATCTGACTCCTCCTTCTAGCCCAGATCCATCTCTTGGTCAGTTTCAACAGTCTCTTAATCACCCAGACTGGGAAGTCTAGGTGATAAGCCAAATACTATAATTTCGGTAGCCAGTAGATATTCAAAATTGAAACATGCCCTGCCAGAGACAAGTGTCATCCTCTCCAACTCCTCAGGGCCTTCCCCCAGAGTGCAACCCTCTGCTCCTACTAATGTCTCAGTAGGACTGACCCATATACTGACAGATAGATACTCAAGTATCACACTGCCTCTCTAGCAGAGACAATTGTTCCAATGACATCCCCTCCCACCAAGCCATTGTCCAATACCATTGTTTCACACTCATGCTAATTGAGTTGAGCCCCAGAGTACTCCTCATATTACTCTACTATCTCTTTGAGTTCCTCTACATCAGTGATTAAACCTAGGCCAACCACTATATCATCTGCAAAGGCTCCAACTTTCCACCCAATCTCAAATATTGAGAGCCTGACTATCTTTTACCTAATCCTATCCATCAAAGGCTTCAAAGAAAGAGCATATAGAATAGGAGACAGCAGGTCCCCCTGGGGCACACCTCTATTCAGAGGAAATACCACCTCTCAATACTCATTGTATATAAGAGCAGCTCTACTCTCTTCCAGTAAACTGACTATTACCACCTGGAACTGGTGTGGGATGCCAATCCTATCTAATATCTTTGCTAACCAGACTTACCAAATATAGTCATATGCCTTCTCCTGATCCAAAAAAACCAGTTGCTCATCCAGTCTACAAGCTTGTACCCCTTCAATGACTCCATGTACCCAGGCTATGCTATCCTTAATGAGCCAGCCTCCTACAAAGCCCTACTGTTCCTCACCCAAGATTTGCTAAGCCACCTTCTGCAGCCTTACTACCACTACCTTAGTAACCAGCTTTCTGTCCATATCCAGAAGTATGATCAGCCTCCAGTTCTTCCAATCCTCCTTTCTACTCTTATTCTTATAAAGCAGTACCACCAGCCTCAGATCCTGCTCACCCATCCATCTCCCTGACTGTAGGATCAAGTTGCAGAGTGCTCTCAGCTCTCTCAGTACTCTAGGGACTCCCACCATCTTCTTCCAAAATTCCCAGAGCAGACCATCCTCCCCTGGTACCATATCTACCATAGTCATAGTAAGAATCTAGAGAATCTCCTTCTTCTCTATAGGCAATACCAAGCCACTCAATCCTTCTGCTCATAGTAGGTGCCAATTCTCCAAAGTATGGTTAATGGTGGCAGCATCAGCCCCATTCTCCCCCTTACTCTATAAACCACTCCACCTCTCCTGTAATAATCTGAGAATATCTTATATACTATATACCAGTAGGCCATTAGAATCTAGTACCCCCTCCCATCTCTGCCTTACTCTCATCACTCAGAAGGCTCTTGTGAGATACTTAGAAGGTCTCTCCCCTTCCTCCAGCCCCTGCCAATGTAATCAAGCTGCCAAACTCTGCATCTGTGCCTCCTCCTCCTCCTGCAACACCTGTTATAACTCCCCAACCTCCAATTTCATCCATATCAATCTCCAGTCCTCCACCTCCTCCAGGGCCAACAGATCTGCCCAACCTTCCAGAAGTCTAGCCAATCTAGCAGAAGCCCACTTCACCTGCTTCCTCCTCTGTCTTCTGGCCACCTTGTCAACCTCACTCCAGTAGACCTTAGCAGCCTCTTTCAACCTCATCCAGTGGACACCAATTAGGATCCCTTTCTGTATCAACCCTCCACTCACTACCAAATGTCCTCAGCCCACACATCCCACAGCTCCTTATTGTCCAACAAAGAGGAATTGAGATGCCTAGTGCTCCAAATGAGTCAATCCGGATGGGATTCGGATGGATTCGAATCAACCATTGTTTAGATTTCAAAATTAGACAATTAAATGTTTACATCAATAACTCGATGAATAATCATCCAAATTTGATGATCTTGGTGCCATTTGAAAGCCCTTAATAATGCCCTTCTAATAATACCAAGAACATTAAAATCGGATTACGCGCTGCCGAGATATTAAGGAAAACGTTCTATTTGACGAAATTTCCAAAATCGGCAAATCGAAGAATTTCCAAAATCGGTGATTCAGACATTTTCCTTCATAACTCAGCAATGCATGATTGGATTTCAATGTTCTTGGTATCATTAGATAGGCCTTATTAAGGGCTTTCAAATGACACCAAGATCATCAAAATTTGGATGATTATTCATTGAGTTATTGATGTAAACATTTAATTGTCTAATTTGGAAATCAAAACAATGGTTGATTTGAATCCATCTGGATGGGATTCGAATCCCTTCTGAGTTGATCTGGATGGGATTCAATCCGAATCAATCCGAATCTAATCCGGATTAAATTGACTTATTAGGAGCACTAGAGATGCCAATATCCAGGCCCATCCTCACTCTCTCCTAAAAGACCCTGTCCTAGTAGTCCTCAATGATCAGACCATAGACACCACTTAGCCTCTATTGACTTCCAGACATCCAAGTCCCAGTAATCTACTGTCAGAATCCAATTGATCCTTGTCCCCAGGCCACCTGCTCAGTGCATGTACACCCTCCTATCACCCCAGAGCCCCCTGCCAGTATCTATCAGAGCACTTAGTCTCTCTACCTCCACCCATGCCTCCAGACCTCCACTCCTACTCCCAGCCCCTCACCCTCTATCAGTTTGATCTACCCAGACATCTCTGATCATATTGAAGTCCCCTCCAAGCACATCTACTCCAGCCTCTGCAAGGGCCCAACTCTTTTTAAGCCCCTTTACCCAGTTCACATGCTCACTCCATATTATAGAGCAGTAGTATGAACCCACCATAACTGGCTCCCAACCAGATCAAATCCACTCTCCCCAAATCAGCCTGTCTCCCCAGCACCTCACATCTTGTATCTCCCCCCTATCTCTCTGAACCAGAATCCCAAACTTGTTCTTCCAAACTGCCTCACTACTCCATTCCTTTGTCCATTTCAGTCTATTCAAATCATCCTCATACCTGACATCCTGCAAAAGAAAGAGATTGGCCTCCAATCTCTTCAGCCAAGCAAAATGTTCTGACACCAAAACAAACTCCATAACTCATTCACATTTAAGAAAAAAATATTGGTTATACTGTTTATAAGGAATATTGTGAAATAGCAAATATATCCTCTACTGCTCTATAGTTATCTCCTCTTGAGCCAAATCCAGATTGTGTTCAGCAGCCACCACCTCCTCTTCAATTCTCTTGGCCTCCAATCCAATCAGTAGTTTAGTAAGTTCCCATTCTCCTTCTCCTCAAACTCCTTATGATACTCCAGATAGGCCTCCTGTCAGAGTTGTAATCTATGATGCTCTGCCCAACAGAAGGCAGCCCACTCACCAGCAGCAACTGCCAGCTCAGCCTTCCTCTCCTTATTAACCTCATACTCTTCCTTCATCAGAAAAACAGCAAGAACCTCCACTTTCAGTGCCTCCACCACTCCATCATTATACAGGATCTTTGTCCAATGCTCTTCACTTATCACTCTCAGGTCCACCTCTCCCAACTCCTCTATTGCAAAGTTGTTCATCATCTGGTACATCTATAGTAAATTCTCCATTTCTTTCCTCTCTAGAGTTACTGGTCTCCCTCTATCCAGTATTGAGATATCAGCCCCAATACTTACAGCCTCATCTCACTCTTCCTTTTGGACATCCACTAGTTCATCCTCACCCACTACTACTATCTATCTGCCTTTCGCTACCTCAGAAACTCCAAAGTGCACTTGTTGGGTCCCTCACATAGGCATATCCTCTGCCACCCTACCCCTTGAAGCTGGACCTTACCTAATAAGAGGAGTAGGAGTTAGGGAGTCCTCTCAGACCTCAAATGTATCATCTGCATATGGGTCATAGCCAGCCCCTCCTTGTCTACTTCTGGCCTCTTCTCTGCACTCTTTCTATCTTTGTCAGTCCAGACACTCACTTTGGCTTCCTCTATGACTGCAATTCCACTAGCATCCTTCTTCACCTTGCTCTTCAGGTTTGCCAATAGCTCCCTCTGCCTCTTGCATCCTTGGGACCTTTTCCACATCCTCTTAATATGGATTCACTTTCCATCCACTATCTCCAAATGTATTGACTCTATATGCCTTCTGAGCCTTCATCCTCCACTCTATGGCCTCACTCAGCTCCTCCAGTGCCTCTAACAAATTCTCTTCCTCCTTCTTACTCCTCTTCACCCTCATCACCTTATACAAGAATATCCCCCATACCATTAATAAAGGCCAGTCCCTGGCCTTCCCAGTAGCTTTCCTCTCTACTAGCTGAATTCAGACATCAATATCCCTAGTTCTGAATGAGGTCTCTTCCCAGACCTGGAACCCAATATCAACCACCTCTCCATACTTGGCCATGACTTCCTTGACTCTCCTCTTTGTCTCCACAGCAGTCACCATGAGCACACCTTAGAAATTGTACTACTCTGAAGTCTCATATCAAGTAGTATACCATCAGAACACACATCTCTTTAACAGTCAGCCCAGTAGTGGAGGGTAGTGGATGGGGCACACTGAATAGGCCTGCACTGGCAAAGTAATGAGGAAGAGATGCTGTGGGGTCCAGCTATGTGGCAATGAGACAGACTACTTCTGGGGGGTATTCTACTTACTGAGTTTGACATTAGTAAAGGAGTAGAGTGTCAGCAGGGACTTGGTCAGGATCTATGGCCAAGTAGTTGGCAGACAGTGAGGATTAGCAAGGAGTGGGACTGGGCAGAAGTCTGGGTATAGAGTGCTGAGGTGCAGAGATGACTTCCTCTCAAGTTCTGGATAGTATGGTGGCAGATGCTATAGAGGAATATCATGTTGAATTTCCATGCTAGGCATCTGGTGGATGGTAGATAATTAGATTGTGAGGAGTGTTATAATTAGTACTCTGAACAGATAGAGTTGATCCAGATGAGATTTGATTCAGGTTCATCATGTGATGGATTCGAATCAACTTAGATTTGTCTTGTGATCTGATCTGGATTGATCCAGATTGATCCAGATTGATCCATCTGGATGATCCATTTGGATTGATCTGGATTGATCTATCCAGATTGATCCATCCAGATTGATTCATCCAAATTGATCCATCCAGATTGAAATCTTTAGTGATATCACCCTTTCTTTTGTTTATTTCACTCTTGTTTTTTTTTTCCTACCACACTTTGGTGATATCACTCTTTCCTTTTGTTCCCTCTCTTTTCTTTGTTCTTTTTCTTTGTTCTTTTCTGCCACATCACAAGCAAACAAGATAGCAGCCCTTAATTCATATGTTGGTCCAGTCTACTCATTTTTTGCCCTGCAATGATTGTCAAAAGGGAGAGTATTTGAGGTGGAAACACACTCTCTGCTGACAATGTTAGATTCTTTCTCATATAGGCAGCACACAAGCTGCTCATCGAGAGCCAAAGGGGCAATGGCAGTGGTAATGGCAGTAGTGATGGCAATGGTAATGGCAGTGGCAATAGTGGTAGTGATGGTAGGGATGAGGGAGAATTTTGGCAACAACTCATGGTGGCCCTTCAGATCTCAGAATTTACAGACCTCATAGCTATGTATGCAGTAGCCTTTTTGGAGTAGCCAATAGTAGATGTAGGTTGCTCACTTAGCTGCCACTTGTTTATTTATATTTATTTAAATTTCCCCAGCATGACCCAATTCACCTTGTGCTTTTCTTAGGGTCCACAGCTCTATGGCAAGATCTGCTGACTTTATTCACAACATTTGGTTAAGATAAAGAAAGGCTGGTGGATGTTGCAGGGCATACCTTTGGTGGCTGAGCTGTTGAGTCAATGCATTGTATGATAGAGGTCTCAAAAAGAACAGAAGCAAGTCTTTGTGAGCAATCTTATGCAACTTGTACAACTTGTGCAACTTGTTGGTGTGCAACTTATTGGCATGCAGCTCACTCACTCACTCACTCATGCTTTTTTTCTGAAATACCCATCTCTGTATTTTATTTAATTTCATTTTTTATATAGTCTCCCCCTAAAAAACACCCACACCTGTATGCAATCTGCCTGCATGCAACCTGTCTGCATGCAACCCATCTGCATGCAACCTGTCTAAATACAACCCATTTGCACACTTATCTCAGTCTCTCAGATCAGGGCTCAGTTCTATTGAAAAGGAGAGTTCAAAGTTACCCAAGTTCAACCATGTCTGATATCTGATCAAATAGAGAAATTCAAGGACAAGATGTTCAGCATGAGCAGTACTAGTATTGTCATCAAGGCTTCAGGGTCTACATTCGAATCAGAGCCAATCATTCTTGACTAAGGGGTTCATTGGCCAGCAGGAGTAACCAATGATAAAGAGAACTATATCATTATTAATGAATGCAGAGAGGTGGTTGTGATGGTGGTAAGGAATCTCTATAGTGATGAGCTTTACCACCACATCAATGAGATTTGCAAGGATTGTATCAAATACTGGGTGGCAGGAAAGAGGGGGTGAAAAAAGCAAGGAGGGGAGGGTTTGGACGAGAATTGGATATACTGCAACACTGGTGAAGGGTGGGTTCCAGAGTTCCGAAATCCCCTGCACTCATTTCCCTTTTTTTTTCTCCTTCACAGATAAATCACACTCTTCACCAATATACTCTTTTTGATACAATTCCAGAGATACACAAGATTCTGTATACCTACTGGAACTTTAGAAGTGCCATTGAAGAGTAAACTATATGTGAGCATGATATGGCCTATACAGCAATAGCAGCTATTATCTGGGGTTTTTTGAGCAGATTGGTAGAGCATATGGCAGGCCAGCTTGGTGGTGATCTCGGTACAGCTGTATGTACATTCTTGGTGCAATTTAGCATATTGTATGAGGTGAGGAGCTCCACTTTTTTGGGGTGCTAGCCCAGGGGGTTTCTGCAGCCTGGGGGGTTTCTGCAGCCTGGGGGGTTTCTGCCCCCCTGTACACAAAAAGGACAGACTGGTTGCCATCTGTTTTGGCAGGTTTCCAAGCTGGGGCTCCTGGGGCTGGACCAAGAGCAGGCATCCACCAGTACAGCCTGGCAGTATGAGGTCCTGGGCCAAGAGTTCACCCAACTGTACACTCATATCATAACAGGATATATTGGGCACAACATTTCTCTGCTCACATACACAGACAACAATGTCACTCCAGTAATGTTTTACATCCCAGAAAGGAAGGGCCCAACCTGGGAGGATAGTGGAGGAGTCTGGTATGACCTCACCTATGGTTTCAGAGTTCTGTTTGTGGCCAACATGGCCATCCTCTTCCAACCACATGACTACCATGGTACTATCACCTTTGAGGAGAGCTCAGACATAACAGTTATTGCACTCATAATGGATGATAGACTCATCAAGGCCTGGGACCAGTAGGTGGAGTAGCTTTTGTGAGAGTTAGGCAATCTTTCATATAGGATAGGCAGTCTTTCGTAAGGGTTAGACAGTCATTTTGTGTGGGTTGGGCAGTCTTATGTGGGGGGTTGGGCCGAGCACCTCTTCTGAAGTACTAGCTTAGCTATTATACAGGGCCCTACTAGCCCCTAGGCTCTGCTCTGCAGTGCCACTGTGCAGTGCTGTGATGTAGGGCCAGGGTGCCCATAGAACTTGAACTAGTGACAGGGCCTGAATCTGTAGTAGACTTTGACTGCTGGAAGCACTCTCTGACTGCCAGAAACACCCTCCAATCACCAGGAGCACCCTCCAACTACCAGAAGCACCCTCCAACCACCAGAAGCACCCTCTGCCCTGAACTCCTTGGTGACTTGGGGCTGCCCCTATACCACTAATAGAGGGTCACAAATTTTGTGCACTCTCTCTGCCTGCCCTGCCCATCCTGGACACTTGTGGTTTGGGGCTACCCCTTGCTGCTAGCAGAGGGCCACAAATTTTGTATACTCCCATGCCCACCAACCCCACCGACTGACTCTGCCCACTAACCCAGGCACTGACAGCTTGGGGCTGCTCCTTGCTGCTGGCAGAGGGCTATAAATTTTGTACACTCTCTCTGCCTACCCCCCCCTCTGCCTACCCCCCCTCTGCCAATCCCCCCAATCTGGATACTTGTGGCTTAGGGCTGCCCCTTGCTACTGGTGGAGGGCGGCAAATTTTGCACACTCCCTCTGTGCCCACCCACTGACCTGCCCACCCACTGACCCCCTACTGACCCAGGCACCGATATGTAGCTTGGAGCTGCCCCTTGCTGCTGGTGGAAGGCTGCAAATATTGCATGCTCTCTCCACCACTGCCACCAACTCTGCCAACTGCTGCCCCACTTGGGTCACAAACTCCGGACCAAGTTCTCAGGTTTTTTTTACCTTTTTAATATTTTTGAGAGGTATTAAATATTCTACAAGACTAACCAACTTATCTGTAAACCCCCAGGACTAACCAAATTTTAGCAGCCTGAGCCCCACTAAGACTTCAGATACATACATGCCTGGATTGTCTCAGTATTTAGCACACACCTCTTTGGGGCAATAATGTCCACTCTACCTGAGAACACCCACTCAATGGGAGTACTGGAGGCAGGAATTGCTAGGTAGTTCCAAGCTATACCACACAGGCTGGGGAAGTCTGTTTGATGCAGCTGCATACCCTAGTGGGTAGAGTAGTGGTTAGATTGATGGGTTAAATCGGTCCAATGCCCACCTAACAACCCACTTTCCACCAGTTGAGCACCTCTGCACCCTCCAGCAGGATCACACAGTCACTGGTGAGGTAAATGGTAAGTTTGTCTATTGACAGCAGCTCTTCCACTGATGGCTCTCTCTTCCTCTTTCTGCTGAAGTAAATGTGAGACAGGAGGGATCCCTTGGCATATTCATCTGGACTTTGGCTGGAATCTTGCGATGGTATGTAGTTTTTTTAGTACACTTCGATTATGGCCTGCTTGGTTCTCTAAATGAAGTGCTGCTCTCAGCTCTGATCTTTTAGGTATTGTAGCTTTAAGCGTGGGTCCAGCACTGTTCAAAGAAAAGGAAAGAGTGAGTTTTATAAGGGTTTCTCTGTTTTGGAAGAGACAGTGACTACATGCTGATATTGACATATCTGTACTGATTGAGTATATGGCAGTATCTGTTTGGAAGTAGTATTTCTGAGCTTGCTTAGAGCAACCTTCATGGTGTCTCTCTGATCCGAGCTCAACCATAAATCACCACAACTCTCAAGCCTATCCTCAAGCTTGTCCTCTAGCCAGTCAATCAGAAGGTTGTATACTGGTATTGCCAAGCTTATTGTCAGAGTCATTTGTTTGACTATATCCTTCATACAATCATCAAAACACTGGCAGTTATATGTGGTGAGGTATTGCATTGTACAGAGGCCGACAAAATGAGTGTAGAGGCAGACAAAATGAGTGTGGAGCCAGAGCAATCACCACTTACTTTCAAAACTCTAACAACATTTCTAAGTACATCCCACTCACTTTCACCTAGAGCCTTGGCTCATATTTCCTTGTCAGCAGCCACTATTGAATCTATTGGCTTTTTTTTTTTTTTTTTTTTTTTTTTAAAAATAAATCTTCAATCATCTGAAACAAGTTGCTTCAGCTGACCAAAGAAAAAAAGGATGCATATCACAGCCAACTCCAGCACACACTGGATCATTACAAATGTTGAGTTCTAATATATATAGACATCCAATATTTTAGGACTAAACTGATTGCCCTACACTATGTACCAAATTTGTCTCATCATTGTGGAGATGATCAGACCAATACAATCAGTTTGCACAGCTTGGAAATTATACTCAGGGCCCCTCCTCTCTCAGATGTTTTATCTATGTATATAAGATAGTCCTGAACAGTGAGGTTCAGTATGTGGGCCTGGTATTGTACATAGCAGCTTTCTGCACTGAAGGTCTCATTTTCCTGTTGGAGGCTGGTCACTAAAACTTGGAAAAATGTTGAGTTATTTGTGGCATTGTCCATCATAATGGCCAAAATCTGTACTTGAAATATTCAGTTGGTAAATTTATGTAAAAATAAATAACCAATAAAATCTGGTTTATTTTAGGACCTCTCTCAAAACACCGATCTAATGGCAAGCCCCCCTTTTTTACCTTGGTTGTAATCCCAAGCTCCCAGATATAACTAATAAAAGTATCTGCAATGTTGTCTCCAGAATGAGGGCCAGCAAGTTTGACTAAGTCAAGGGTGAGAGATTTAAGCTGCCAATCAAGGTCAATCCAATGACTGGTAATGCCCAGAAATAAAATTGCATTGGGGGATGTCTATGTATCAATCATAAACAAAATTTTGCCTACTGAATTCTGCTTATTGAATGTGAGGTTAAATTGGTGGGCTCTTTTATATAATTCAGCTTGCAAAGGTCATGGTGCTGCCCTTATTTTACCTGAAGTGTCTGGTGGAGATTGTTGTGCTCCTTCCTATAGGCCTCCAGGATATCTTTGCGAATAGTATCAGCATTTGGCAAATATAAATCATACTTGAGGAGGCCAAAGATGCTATATAATTGATCACTCTTGATAGTTGTGAATGGCTGGTCTGTGTACACAATCTAGTAAATGAGCCAATTTCGAAATTCTGCCAAAAAGTATGGCTAAATATTTTTGATTAAATGGCATTGTTGGTACAGAAATGGTCAGGCAATCAGATAAACGTACCCACTATAGCTTGGATGTCAATTTTATTTATCTCTGTGTTCTTTTTGATTTTGTCAAAGTACTTGTCTTTTATATATTGATTCATATTCAAAGTTATACTACCAAGTATTTTGAACTTCTGGCTGGTGCAGTTTATGGGGGTGGATGAAACAATATCATGTATGTGTCAAAACAAAAAGTGTCAATAGGTGTATCTTAATTTTTTACCTACAATAATTACAAACAATATCATCTTCTATCTTAGTACAATGTTGTCAGATTTCAGAGTGAGGATTGCATAGAAGGTGTGGAACTATCAGAGATATTTGGCTTGAAGCATCATTGGTACTATGAACTATTGTAGACTGATCTGTTGACATGTGTGTTTGTATGTTTGTGTATATATGTATATGTATATATATGTATTGTGTATGTGTGTGTATATATTATATTGTGGACACATCCAGCATATAAGTCATGTGGAGAATTTGGATTGGAGGATTTGGTTGAAGGATTCAGATGAGGATTCGGATTGAAGGATTCAAATTGGAGGATTTGAATTGGAGGATTTGAATTGGAGGATTCAGATTGAGTGTGAGGTTCTAGGAGACTTTTGGATAGTGGTAGGGGACCAGTTGGATGTAGAGAGAAGGCTGGATGGAGAGAGAGGTCATTGGGAGAATTTGAAATCTCAGTTAGTGGGGAGTGTGGGCAATAGATAGCTCACTATAGAGTGGGTTCTAGCTATATAGATAATGCTGACTGGATATTGGCTTTTTGTTTTTGAGGAGGAGTGATGGATAGGTATATAGGTGAAGTTGTTAAGATGAGAGTAGTTGATAGAAGATTTGCTGGCTAGGTGGTAGATTGGTTGGGGTCCCCAGGGTGAGCATCATCACTATCTAGTGGTAGGGATCTGTGAACAGAGTAGTGAGTGGATGGTAATGGTGAATGACAAAGTGGTCTTTCATTGAGAAGGAGTGGGGGGGGAGGGT
>RBNI01000729.1:0-27436 GCA_003990745.1 Jimgerdemannia flammicorona | reverse complement strand
ACGGACACACACACAGAATTTTACCGAGATGTACAATTCGCTCCGGCCACAGTTGACGCTGGCGATCGGGATGGAGGAGGCCGAGTACGACGAGCTGGCCAAGGTTGGCGTCGACGAGTTCAGCGAAACATACAAACCCTACGTCAACATCGAGATTTATACGGCCAGGAAGCCCGTGTCCGATGTATCATAGAGCGGTGATCGGAGAGTGAGATGCGGTTGAAGGATGGGCTGTGTTGAATATGTGGTTTGGGGATGTAGTCTGGACGGGTTGCTAAGAAGGGTGGGTTCCGATTCATCAAAGGAACTTATGAAAATAAATGATATGGTAGAAGATAAAAATATGGTAAATGTAGTAGTGCAGTTCATTTTCATTTATGCTGTAAGCAATAAATAAATAAACATTAAGCAAAAAAGATCGGCCGAGGCCATTACCCAGAAATAAATTTGAATAAGGTTCATATAACGCATCACCACACACACAGGGTTTCTTATATTGTGACATATGCTATCTTCGCTAATAATCATGACTGGTCCGTAAATTCCATTGAATTCTTTTTTATTTTATTTTTCTAATACTTGGCAAATATAATCCATACAATTATGTTTTCCAAAATCCAATTTATGGGTCCTCACATACAAAGTGGCGACAAATTAAAAAGCAATTGCCAATAAGACACCAACCGTGGACGATTTACAACCCCACCGGAACGTTCCAAACAACCGACGAACCACCAACAATTCGCGGATTCTAAACTACCCCAGCGACAATAATCTCCAGAAAAGCTACGGCTGTAGCCACGGACAGCGAGCTTCACCTGTCAATCCAGCATTCGTCGGCGCGCGTTGGCTTTGGGTCTTGAATGACTGGAGAAAAGGGTTCGAGCCCCCGAGCGTATAGGTCAAAGTGGGTCATACCGAGCCCGCCAAGCTCGCACTCCAATCGGGCGAGGTCGGGCGAGTCGAGGTAGCCTTGCAGAGTATTCAGGGCCTCGGTGAGGGAGGCAGCGTCGGTGTGGGGTATCGAGGTGGTGATGTCGCCCTGGATCGGGGCCTGGTCTACCAAGCGAATAGGTTCGAGGGTATGGAAGTCGAGGACAGAGGTGTGTGGAACTGCGGCAGGGTTCGAATCAATGCCCTAAACGGGGTGAACCATATTAGTTACGAATATATGTGCTTGCCGTGCAGTTTTGAGGTGACATATGCGCAGACCTTATCCGGAGTCTCCAAGGCATTCGTCTCCAATAATTCGTCGAGATTGACCCACAGAGACTCGGCTATCCATATCAACCAATACTCGTCATCTGCGGCCAGGGTGACGATGATGACAGCATCGAAGATATTCGGTCGAAAAGGCATGCTTAAACCAGGAGGTTGGAACCTGAGGTGGATGTTTGCCTTTTGAAGTAGCGGGTGAAAAATGTATGGAGAAGCGGTATTAGGATAATTGTGGCGATCCAGTACGCGATTCCGTCAGAGCTGTAAGACCGAGCGTCTGACATAACTGGAAAAAAAAAAAAAAAAAATTGTCAAACCTAATAGAAACGAAACTCTGGTAGTAGCTGGCTATTAGACGAAGAGTAGTGCCGGACGGAACAGCCAGTGGCCGATTATAAAGAAAACGAAAAAGCAATCCCACGCGGTGCCGATATGAACATTGCCATGAAGTTTAGTATTATGTCATCACCCAACCGGGCGATTTATGAAGGGGAATACCTGTATGAAGCCTCAATCGTCTGGTATTTCACCGCGGGAAGCAGGTAATCAAGTTAATGGTTCGTCTTACCGCTATCGCTTTTATCCAAATGATTCATATCACTTTTTGACAATAGCAGGAGAACTGATCCCTACCGCTTTTATCCAAGTGATTCATAACCCTACCGCTTTTGTCGAAACGACAAAGAACTTCGTAACTGATCCATACTGCATTTGTCATAACAAAGTGAACCGCTTTTTACAACGTTTTGTCGATCCATAACCTCACAACTGACCATACCGTTTTTTGTCTCATAACTAACCATACCGCTTTTGTCGAAGGACAGATCACAGCTGCAATCCCGCCGCTTTTGCGAGGGGCAAGCCACCACTTTGCAAGGGGCAAGTCACCGTTTTTGTAGAGGGGACTTCGGTCGCCAAACCAACAACAGGATCATACAGTGACAATTCCACCGCCTTACCGCTTTTGTCGAGAGGCGAGTTCGTCGAGGGGCAAGTCCAACAGTTTTTGCCGAATCTCGCCGCTTATGTCGAGAGGCAAGTTCGTCGAGGGGCAAGTCCACTGCTTTTGTCGAGAGTCTAGTCCACCGAACCTCATAACTGACCATGCCGTTTTAGTCGAATGGTAAGTTGACCGCTCTTACCGAGAGGTGGGTTGTTGAACCTCACTGGTCATATCGCGTTTGTCAAGGGACAAGTTCCGTACCGCTTTTGCAAGGGGCAAGAGTATTTCGGTATTTCGCAACTGGCCCGTTCCGCTTTGGTTGAGGGGCCATACCGCTTTTGCAGGGGGCAAGAATATTTCGCAACTGGGCCACACCGCTTTTGTCGAGGCTTTCGCAGCTGATCCATACCGATTTTTGTCATACAGTGGCGAAACAACCACGCAACTGATCCGTATCGCCTCGCAGCTGGTCCGTACCGCTTTTATCGAATTGATCTCACCGTAGAAGTGGTTTTTCCCAAGACCTGCGGACGTCGTCATCGTTGCCCAAAACAGCTTGAACTGAAGATGCTGGTTCGGTGTTTACTGAAACAGTCTCGGTAGTCGGCTTGAACGTTGTTCGGCCGACGGTGACTAATAGTGTAACATCGTCGTTTTTCTTCATATTTTTACCGTACTTTGCGTGTATTCCTTTATTAAATGGCAGTGGAAATAAATGAGGTATTGGGCAAGCCACTGTAAGTGGTGAGTTATAGGGGAAAAGTTATGTAAGCAAACATGGCATTACATTTTTTTATCGTACTTCAGCAAAAAGAACCAGCAACATAAGAGATAATAGTGATGCCTTTCTTCCGAGGGCCTAGATTCGTCACCGGAACTAGGGTTACATGTACCGATGTTTGTGCTGTGTAAAGCCAAAGTACGACTAACCTGAAATAGAATAGCAACGAACACCTTTATTAGCACTCACAATATTCGAGTTCCGCGATTGTCTCCTGCTGCTTCTCTTGACTGAATCGCAATTCCTTGTGTGTGTATATATCACACCAACACTGTTGTTAGAGAAGATACGTGTTGAATTTATCACGCCCTGGAAATCGTGTTGTATATATATATAATGAGACAAACTATCCGAATGAAGATACAGTCTCAACTAGCAGGTTAAGTATGCCAAGGAAACGTTACCGATTTAATTGGAAGAGGAATGTGATACATCTGGACTGCTTGAGCCGGGGTTGGGGGTTGCGGCGTCTGGTGACAAACGTGGACGTGCGTTGAAGAATTGACAGTTTTCGATAGCGTGACATGGTGTGACGTCCGAATCTGATGTAATTGAACTTTCTTGTCAGTGTGAATCCAACGAGCTCAAAATCGCAAAATTCGGGTCAGATTGGTTGAGCAGGGGGGGGGTCCAGGGTTGGGTCTGGTGCCGAAGTGACAAACGTGGATGCTCGCATATTCTTCCGCAGTGACCAAAGGTGAAGAATTTAGATCCAGGATGAGTAGCAAATTTAAGTACGTGAAGGTTCTTGTCGTCATGGAGATTGCAATTATTTAAACCTCCGGTCGTCGATTACCTAATTGGCTCATGGCTATTTTATTTTTATTTTTATTTTTCGGTGAGGGATTCCGTCTACATCTGCATTTGAATTTTCATAATGTGAAGTGATACCAATTGGGCAATTTCACTTTCTGTTTCTGTTTGCATCTCTGACTGATTACCATCCTTCATCTTTCCGCATTCGAATTGATTTTGTGAATGTAGCTTCCGGCATCGCATCATGGAAATTAGACTGAAGAATGGTGTATGCGGTAAAGATAAAAGCATTTCGGAATTGCTTTAACCTCACTAGTTCGATGAAGTGGGTCCTACAAACGTGGTTTCAGGTTCAGTGTCATTTCCATTAGAATGAAACAATATACTTAATGGTTTTCCTTGAAGCTGCTCTTCGTCAATCAGTCTTAACAGGAATCGATTTCTGTTCTATTCGTATGAAAATCGTGTAATCTGTGATTTTGCGTGGCTCAGAGATATCATTTCGGAACTCCAGCTGTATTTGATAATCAAATCAATGATACCGATATACTCAATAGCTTCACCGCAATAGACTACACTTCGCGCCAAAGCTGACAACACAGTATAAAAGAGCTAGTGGATAAAAAAAATCCAACATCAATTCGCCGCAATCCTCCATCGCAAACAAGTCCTATTCCATCTCTTACAAGTCGTAGCCTGTAGTCCATAAAAACTCCCTTTGAAACAACTTGACATCCTCCCATAAGATCAAAAGATAATTCGCAATGTCAAACACTAGCACCCTCGCTCTCCTCGTCATGGCTCTCCTCGCAACAACCGCCGTCTCCATCCCCTTCGGCTACCGTCCCTTATATAGTCCATACCACTGCGGGTCCTACGCTTCCCGCCTCTACAGCTACTATTCGGGTCGTCCCCTCTATACGTGCCCAAATTTCTACCCGGCTGGTGGTTGCCACTCCAGCGGGTGTGGCGCCTACACTCAGCCCTACGGAGTGCCCTACACGCAACCTTACATCGGTAACGGGCACCACACTAATGCTGGTGCTGGGCCCATCAACATAAACAACATGAATAGCGTAAGTGTCTTAGAATTCTGTCCCGAGTGTATGGCTCACGCATAAAATTCTAACGTTTTTGTTTTCTTTTTCAACCAGGTGAAGATCGGCGCGATGAATGGAGCTGCTTTCCCTGCTACCAACGCGAACCCAGCTGAGCAGACCACACCAGCTCCTATGCCCGAGACCGAAACCACTGCGACAGACACGGGCTCAATGGCCGCGCAGTCCGGAGAGGGAAACGCCCTTCAAAAGCGCAGTGACGTATGCTACACGTGCATTACTCGTAAGGTCCGCAAGGTCATATATGCGCTGCCGTCGTGCATGGGATTTGGGGCTGGTAATTGCCCATATTCGCGCAAGATGATCACCCCCATTGCCGTCCCGCATGCCACACCAGCGTCAAACAATATCATGATCAATAATCGCAATGATGGTATGGATTCATCCCAAATCGTTTTTTATGGTTTGTATTATGAACGTGTAGCTCATAGCCTCCTACGCACAACCAGTCGTTGTGAACATGCCTGCCATGCAGCCTCAACATCCTGATATCGAAGTCAACATGCCAACCCAGCCCGCAGCCCCGGCCCCCGTGTACATGGCTCCCGTCCAGCCAGCGCCCACGATCATCACTGTCACCCAGATGATGACGCCCTCCGCTGTCGCCCCGGCCATCCCAGTGAATACCGAGGAACCAACTCCCACCGAAACAGAGAGCATGCCCTCCACCGTCGCCCCGGCCATCCCAGTGAATACTGAGGAACCAGTTCCCACCGAAATAGAGAGCGTGCCCTCCGCCGTCGCCCCGAGGTCACCGTGATCGTCGCGCTCGAGCATGGGCCTGCGCCGAGTGTGCGGAGGTTACGCATTGCGGGAGTGAGATGGGGCCGTGTGTGTCAGCTAACTAAGTGTCCAACTAAAGCAGCGGGAACCACCATTGTGCGGAAAAAGATAAATTAGACTAACAAAAAAATAATAAAATGAAATTGTGAGCGACACATGGCGGTGTATGAGGGATTTGAAACACGTTAAATTTGTATCGGTGTCGCGGACAGCGCAGACGCAGCACATTTCTCCTCGGAAAATAAATGCAAATTATATAGTTAATCTTCCTTCTATTTTCTACATGGACGCTACAATGACCTTATCGCCGCCCAAAAATCCCACGCACATTCCAGCATGTCTGACCATTTCCACAAAACGTGGTCAGCGTTCTAAGCTGGGTAATGCGGTCGACCATATGATAAATAATTAATCCGGTTAGTCTGGCGTAGACTATTCCTTATTTGTCGGACCTTGCCAAGCATATCAAGTCTCACGACAGTGGGACAGATTGTGAAAACATTTTTCGATTTTCTGCATCACGCCAGGCGAGGTTAGGCCTGCAACTTTTTACAGCGATCCAACTTGCCGGAAAAGGTAGAGGGAAAGATGTATATAATACTTTGTGTGCAAAAGCTTCGAGACTATAAAAAAAAAAAAAAAAAAAAAAAAAAAAAAAAAAAAAAAAAAAAAAAAAAAAAGCAAAAGCTTCGACGATGGTGTACGGAATAAAAAAAGAAAATAAATAAATAAAAATGCTGACAGCGCCAAACCGAGATTTAGGTCGGCTCTAGAGAAACTGGCACGGATGACTTGAGTCGGACCCAATATCCACTACCTAAACATAACATGGCACTCACAGATGGTGTAACTTACAGTCAGTCCTCACATGTCCATCTAGAAAAACTCATGGGTATATTTTTGCTATATATTCATAAAAACTGGCAAATACACCTGAGCTTCAATAAAGCTGTAAGACTGGACCTGTTATTTTAGACTTGCAACTTGTATTTGCAGATTGATTAAATGACCAGAATGGATAGATATGTGAAAGAAGTAGTATCAAAAAAGATATCTTCAAATAAAACCATTTATGTATTTATTTAATATAAATATATATAGAGAATTTATATAAATAGTATAAAAATATTGTGAGATATAGTGTATAGAGAAAGTTTGATTTTTAATTAGCAAAAGAGTGAATAAAATGCAGAGTCTTTACTTGTATTAAAAATAAGTGAAGAAAGAGTTTATTTTGGTTAATTTTATAAAGATTATAATATTTAATATTATTTATAAATTATAGTTATATATTATCTTCATTCAATCTTGCTAATTTTGAATCTTTGTTCTATTCCACATTATGATCCCAAGTGAATTTCCAATCAATCATAAGCTCAATGAAAGCAAATTACAAGATTGGAGCTGCTATGTAGATTGGTTTAAGTTCTTAGTTACTTTGTCAAAAGTAATAAAATATTCAGTGATTTCTATTAAAAATAGATGTAAGTTCTGTTTGTATAATGTAGATAATTTTGACAAGTTTCCAAATTAGGTAGAATTGGTATAACATGGTGAATTCAGCAGATTTCTCACATTCTTTCAAAAATGGTAGACTTTTTGATAGATAGTGATAGACTTCTAGTTCTTCAAATAGCAGATCTTCAGGCTTAGTCTGGTAAGTATATCAAATCAGATCTTCTCTTCTTTATATTGAAAAGTAGACCAGAGTGCAAATTAGATATCAAGCTTATAATATTCTAAAAGTGGCTTTAGAGCAGATATTTCTTCTAAGTGTTGTAATTCTTTCTGAATTAAGTGGCTTTTGGTAGACATATTCCTTGAAGTATAGTAGACAGACTCAGTTTTTGCTTTTTAGTTTTGAATTTCAGACTGAGATTTATTAACTCTTATCTCTATAATATTTTATATAGTTGTAATTACTATTTAGTTACTATGGAGCTAATTATGAATTACTATTTCTGATCATATTTAGCTGTTTCTATTGAGAATATAAATCTCAAATTCTGATATAGTATATCAGTTAGAAATACTTTATATTCTTATTTGACAATCTAAGTATTTATATATATAGATACATATAGTAGAATAGTTCTAATTATCTAGCCTATCTGATAGGGTATATAGCTAAAATATAGTGATTAATTTGGATAGTAACTTAGTATATTTCTCTGCTGGCTTATTATATTAGTCTCTACTAAAGAATAATCTATTACAGGCTATTCTTTAGTTATTATTTTAATATAAGTAGATATTTTCTATATCTGCTTCTATTCTATTATCTTCTTTAGTTTTAGAACTACTTTATTCTAAAGGCTTCTCTTCTTCTTTAGAGAATAGTATCTTAATATGATAGATAATACTCTAGTAAGTAATAGGAGTCATACTTTAGACCTCTCTAAGATGAAATTGAGTCTGAGTTAATACTCCTATATTTTGCTTATTGATAGTATAGAGTCTGTTTGCTACAATAGTATTTTTTTAGATAAAATCTGTAATATATCTGATACAGATATACTCAGAAGTTAAGAGGTCTTATAGTTATTCTCTAATAGTATAATATGTCTATAGCTAGTAAATTTCTAGGAGTCACTAAGCTATAGTGAGATTCTCTTAATAAATCTAAATTAATTAAAAGTAGTTACTAATAGTTTCTCTAAACTGAGGTAGGGAAATTAGTAGGACTTAGAGAGAACTGATAATAAGAGTCTGGAGGTACTAATCAATCCTCTGGATTATTATATAGGAGGTAGATATATATTGAGATAATTAATATATACTAGGTTTTTCAAAGTATATCTATCTATATTTCTTATATAGATACTTATTTCTTTAATATTATATATAAGATAAGATTTTTCTTATTTGGTCTTTAGTTTGGCAGTAAAGTTTGTTTTGATTATACTTCTCTAAACTAGTACTTGATCTTCAGTCTTGATCTTCTGATTCTTTTGCCTCTGATTATAGCACTTTTTTTTATATTTCCTAGATCTTAATTATCTAAGCTTATACTTAATTATGTAATTGTTCCACTATTTTAAGAAGGTCTCCAAGGTTCTTATGATCAGTTGTTCTGGTCTTCTTAGTAAATATCATCTTGAATAGCTTTTGTTTAGTAGAGATAGTAGGGGTATTCTGAATTTTTCATAGAATCTTAGGTAAGTAGAAATTTTAGTTAGTAGGATTGACTTAGGCAAATTCCTTTTTAATGGTCTGATTTATTTATTATATCATATTATTGATTTATAAATAATATGATGTAGTTTATTTTAGGTAGATCTTGTAAATTTAAGTATAACTTATAATTATATTATTGATAAATTCTATATCTCAGTTAGAGATAAGTTCTTTTGAGAGTCTATATCTGAGTGTAAGATTATAAAAATAATCAACAATAGTTAAAATATCAGTAATTTCTATGGGAAAAGCTTCAGATCATTTGGTTAGATATTCTATAAATATTGTTTCTTCTTATATAACTAATAGAGATCTAATAATATCTACTTTCTATCTCTGGAAGATATATATTAATAATGTGATTAGTTGTTGTAGTACTTGAAAGTTCTTCTTTTCTTAATACTTCTGACAGATATTATATTTCTTAAGTATGTTTCTAACTTATATTCTGAGGTTAGACCAGTATTGATATATTGTTTATAGAATTTCTTCTATATTTATCTTTCCTTAATAGGCTTTCTGATATTCTTATCAAATAATCTTCTTGTACTTTGGTAGTTATAGAAACTTTCTTTAGGATATAGTTTCTTAGTACACTCTTCTTCTGATTTATTATAGTTAATAGGAAAGCATGTCAATATTATTGTAAGCTTTCTCTACTTTGTAGAAAAATAGTGATTTTGTAATCCTATAAGATAAGAATTCATTAAGCTAAGATTTCAGTAGATTCCTTATAGCTATTTAAGAGTAATATGGTCAGTTATCAGAGTAAACCTTTTTCTAATAAGATAATACTTAAACAGAGTAACTACTTATATAACTGCAAGATATTCTAATTTAGTACTATCATAATTAGCTTACTACTAATTAATAGCTCAATACATATAAGCTATTATATATATAATACTATTGGTTAGATTCTTCTTAGGCTAAGACTATCTTTAAAGATATCTATATATAAGATGAATAGTTTCTACAAATTAGATTATATAAAGACTAATACTATAGTTATATGATACTTGAGTTCTCTGAAGACTAGTTCTTATAGTTCTATCTATTTATATAATATTCTTTTCTTGAGAAGAATTCAAATTGAAATAGCAATTTAAGCAAAGTTCTTGATAAATCTTCTATAATAAGATACTAATATTAGAAATAATAGTATTTCTTTCAGAGTCTTGAATATTGGCCAGTTATTAATTTTTTCAGTTTTTTTTTTTAGATCTGTATGATTTCTTTTTTAAAAACTATAAATCTAAGAAATTTGAGTTTCTGTTTTCCAAAGTAGCACTTCTTGACATTGAGTCTCAGATAGTTCTTATAGGTGAGCTGAAAGAATTCTTCTAGATAGTATAGATATTCTTTGAAATTTATTAAGTAGATATTAGAATTATCTATATATACAATCAGACAGTAGGCCATAGACTGAGTTCATTATTCTCTGGAAAGTTAGAAGTATATTACAGAGTCCAAAGGGTATTTAGAGATATTCAAACAATTTTCTTAGAGTAAGAAAGGCTATTTTCTGAATATTCTGGAGATCTATGGGAATCTCATAAAATTCTATAAAAAGATACATATTGCTAAAGTTCTGATATCCTGTAATTAGTCAAAGAGATCATTGATTCTAGGCAAAAGGTAGATATCTTTTTCTGTTACTGAGTTGAGTTTCCTATAATTTATACAAAGTCTCTATTCTCCTTTCTTGGGTATAATGAGTATAGAGCTGGCCCAGAAGCAGATAAAGGGTCAGATAACTATATTGTCTAGGAGTTCCTAAAGTTGAGATAGTTCAACCTTTATAAAGACTGTTTGGAAAATTTTCTCTCCTCTAAAGATGTAAATCTATTTAGTGCTACTATTCTTCAAGATAATCTTAATTTTACCTATATGTATATCTAGGGTCTATTGTTCCTTTTTCTGTAATAACTTCATATCTTGTATGTCTAGATTTTGAGATCAGTTGAATATAAGTTCCTTGGGATAGCTGTATAGAAATTCCTATACCAAGGAGTACTATACTTCTAGAACTAATAGTACATACTATCTCAGAGACTGTAAACATTATAGTCTATATCTTCCTTGTGGGCTTTTGTTGAGGGTCTGACTTCAGGGTATAGCAGAATATATTATATAATATCTTTACTGAGAGCAGACTGTCCTTGGACTGAGGCTTTTATAGTTGTGAGTCTCTATACTCTGATGTCAAGATGCAGCTATCTGGCTCTAGTAGAGGGGTCTTAGAGATAGTTAATTCCTCTTCTTTTAGTGAGGTCTAGAGCTTCTATAAAGTTGATAGTATCCTTTATCTATCTTTAGCAAGTTGTATATCTAATGAGAGCTAGAATATTATCTCTTAGATCATAGATCTTGAGGGTTCTTTTTGTAGATTTCTTGGCTTAGTTTCTTCTGATCTTAGTTCTATTATCTCCTCTCTTAAGTATATATACTATGATATCTTAGCTGAGATATATCTTCTCATATTGGCAAATTTAATAACTTAGATATTTTTTATAAAGATAGTATTCTATTACTTAAAAGTACTATTTTCAGTTATCAACTTCTTACTATCTGTAATGGTTCTAGTTTTTTTATGACGAAGTGGCTAAGTCTGATAATTCTAATGAGTCTAAAGTAGCTTAAAAGATATTTATAGGTTCAAGTATTCTTGAAGAAATTCTGAGAGAAAATATTCTGAGCTTTATTCAAGTAGATAATAAGAATATTTATATAAGATCTGAAAGAAAGATGCAAAAAAAGAGAAAAGCTAAGAAATAGTTTCTTAGTAAAGATGACTAATAGAATTCTATAATGTTTCAAAAGGTTTTATAACTAGTGTTATGTAGTGGTCGCTGAGTTCTTCAAATATGCCAGATTCTCTTCAAGGTGTATCTCTTAGACTAACTCAAGTTTGTTATAAGCAAGTTCTTATTGGAGTGCCTTTCTAAGGTCTTATAGTCCTCAAAATTCTTATCTTTAACTATCTTGTTATCTCTTAGATTGCTTGCAAGGAAGTATGTGTAAGTGAAACTAGAACTGACTTTATTTCAGAGGAAATAAGAGGGGTATTTATACAAAATATAATTCAATGGTTGCTAAGATATAAAGCTAAATATAAATTCCAATAACTAAAACTACTAAGTTCCAGGGTTGGTACTGATGGTTGTACAGGTTCAGGATGCTGGTATTATTTAGTGTCACATAAAAATGCCGGTGCTGGAACAATTTCATATCACCTCAGAATACTGGTACTGGCATTATCTAGTGTTACATGAGAATACTGGTGCTGGCATTATCCAGTATAACAAAGAACTTAGAGCAGAAAGTTCAGGACTATGGGGGCTTCATTATCATCATCATCATTATTACTAAAGGAGATGAGATCAGCGAACTTGTTATGTAAGTTGTATGTTTCATATATGTCATGTGGGATGATGTCATCACTGATGACATTATCACGTTTGGCAGGGAAATCAGGAACAAGATCTGGAGCTCTCCAGTCTATGAGGTTCTCTTCCACAAAATAAGGAACAAATGTGGGGTCTTGGAGAGGTCTAACCTGGATGCTTGGGCCTTGGAATACTGAGATCAATCCTTGCAAGAATTGATCTGGGTTGTTCTGGAGGATAGGATGCCAGAAGTCTTCTACTTCTTCACTGTTGAGGGTGATAGTGAACTGGGCTTCTGTAGCCACCCTGGCTTCTAGTGTATTGATATGGTGGGATGACAGGTCTCTGAAGTCTGAGACTCTAACATACTCCAAGTTGGGGATTGATCATAGTGCATGCCTAAAGATCTGATGGATCTTCTTAACTGTCCTTGTTTTGTGTATATCCATGAGAGTGGTATCTTGTAGCTCTTGAGTGCTGGCCTGTGGGAACTTCTGGCAGAGGAGGTTTCCTATTTCATACTCCTGCCACATTTAGAGGTATTCAGTAGAAATGGTGATCCTTGTTTCCATTTCATGGCAGTAGAGAATAAAGTGATAAGGGTCTGCAGTACCTAGGTTAACACTGGGAGTCCTTCTTGTATGGGTCCCCATGGCTCTTCTGATATCTTGGAACATCCTTTCTTCAACTGAGGTGCCTTGGTGGTTCCTTGACCTTGAGGTTTGGTGGGCAGTAGGTATTTCATTTATGGTAAGTCTTTGAGCTATTTTGGGATTGGTGGTTCTTGTTGGTTACTACTACTGCAGTTTCTTGATCCTTCTTTTATATTCTTCAGAATGCTTATACTGTAGTCACAATGACTCACAGTTGGTCATCATTGCTCATCTCATATGCCATATAATCTTCTTATACTCCGATCTAGTGGCTTGCAAGGAAAGGCTGTCTCTTGTACTGATGTCATCATTCTGGGGTCACCATTATATCTTCCTCCTAAATAAGGATCTTCCTGAGTGTCCTTATTCATTAGTCCAGTCCAGAAAAATTTGCTGATCCCATAACCTCTAGCAAGGGGTCAAAAGGTGGTGTTTATGGGCTGGTGTCTTCTCTTTGTATTTTGGTATGATAGTGAAGAGTCGCTCCCTTCATATAGAGCAAGGGCCTGATTCTGATCTTGACCAATCAGTTGATGGTTTGAACTTCTCTGACTTTGAAAGTCTCATGGATGAGTAGTTGCCAGTGCCATATCCCTTAGAGAATGGTCCAGTCAGATAGTCTGCTAGTCATAGGACATGCTGTTATGATTTGCAGACTAGAACCTCGCAGGCAGTCATCATGTTTTGCTTCTCTTGTATAGGTTTGTAGTACTTCTTGAGTCTATTCCTATATACTATAGTAGGCAGTATGGTCTCTGAGATTTTTCTAAGCCAGAAGATAGTTCCCTTGATATCTTACACATAGAAGAGTCCTTCCCATTTGGGCTCCAGTTTTCACAACTATGAGGCTTCTACCATATTTTAATACAGTAGAACCTTTTCTCCAATTCGGATGGGTTCTAGGACCTTGTAATTCTTTTCCGCATTCTTCCTTGTCAGTACTTGTAACTTGATGATATAATCTTCAGCCTTCTTCCTGATTTGGTGTAGTCTCCGGATTTCTGTATCAACCCATCTTCAAGTTAGGTCTAGATTTGTAGCTGAGGTTCCATCAGAATCTTCTTCTCTAAAGAGCAGCTCTCTTGGGGTAAAATGTGTGCTCTGTGATCATATATCTTATAGGACAGAGAGAGTGGTTGGGAGATAATTATCCCAATTCTCATATGTCTCTGAGATCTTTGCTAGGATGTTCTTGAGGGTCTTGTTGGTTCTCTCTATCTGTCCATTTCCTTGAAGGTGGTACATGGTGGTCTTGATGTACTGGATCTTGTATTTCTGATACATTATCTCATGGAATCTATTGACAAATTCCATTCTATGGTCTGTTGTGATTTGCTTTGGTGTCTTGTAGTGGCAGATGATTTCTTGGTGCAGGAAGTTGACTATAGAGAGGGCATTGGCTTCTTGTAATGCTCCTGCCTCTATCTATTTAGTAAAGAGGTCTACAATAACTATAATATAGCAGTTTCCTGATATTATTACTGGTAGTGGTTCAATGATATCTATTGCAATGTGGTGGAAGGGGATAGGCTCAATTCTTGATGACCTGGGTGCCTGGTCTTACTGATCTTGTTTCTGTTTTTAGCACTTGTCACACTCTTTGACAAATTGGCACAGGTCTTTTTCTATCTTGGGCCACCACATGGTTCTTCTTGCCTTGTTGTATGTATTGGTTCCTCCTAAGTATCCTTGCTCATATACTTCCTTCATTACTTGATACTTCTTGTGTTCAGGTATTACTAGCTTTCCTCCTTTTCTGAGTATAGTGTTGTCTAATTCAAACTGTTTCCAAGTCCGGTTGATGATGGTGATTGTCCAGGGTTCGAGGTAGTTGGGCATCTTCTACTGCCTAAGGTAGCTGATTAATCCATAGTATAGCTCCTTATTCATGTTGAATAATCTTGATAGGAGTGTTTCAGGGTGTCCTTGAGAGTGCATCGGCATTGGTATTGGTCTTTCCTGAGCAGTGCTTGACAGTACAGTCATACTCTTGCAGCCTTTAGATCTATCTGGTATATATTCCTTTGGGGTTCAGAGTGTGGAATAGCCAGGCAAGAGCAGAATGGTCTGTTTGAATGGTAAAGTGTTTCCCAGCTAGATAGTAGTGGAACTTGTCTACTGCCCAAACTACTGCTAAGTATTCAAGCTTGTATGACTCATAGTTCTGTTCTGCTCTATAGGTGTCTCAGCTTGCATAGGAGATGACATATTCATATTCATCTTTCTTCTGAGCTAGGACTGCTCTAAGTCCTATAGCACTTGCATCTGTCTGCAGGATGAATTCTAGGTTCCAATCTGATCTTCTGAGGATAGGTGCTTGGGTCAACCTGGTCTTGAGTTCATTGAGGGTTTCTTGGTGCTCCTTGGTCCATTCAAATTTGGTCTTCTTCTTCAATAGCTCGTAGATAGGTGCTGCAATGTTGGAGTATCCTTTGATGAATCTTCTGTAGTAGCTGACCAGTCCAAGAAAGACATGGACTTCTGTGGTTGTTCTGGGTCTCGGGTAGACTACAACAGCCTCAATCTTCATGGGGTCTGTGTGGATTCCAGTCTGGTTGATGAGGTGTCCTAGGTAGGCAATTTCTTGAGCTGCAAACTTGCATTTCTTGGGCTTGATGTAGAGGCCATACTCCTTGAGCCTCTTGAGGGCTAGCTGTATATAATTGACATATTCCTGTGCAGTATTGCTGAAGATGATCACATCATCAACATAGACAAAGAGCCATTTTCCAATCTTGTTGCTAAAGACTCTGTTCATCATTCGCTGGAAACTTGCTGGGGCATTGCATATTCCAAATGGCATTCACAGATAGATATAAGTGGTGTCAGGTATGATGAAGGCTGATTTCTCATTGGTATCTTGAGTGAGACCAATCTGATGGAAGCCTGAGAACAGATCCAAGGTGGTGTAGTATTTGGCTTCACTTTTAAGGGTGGTAAGGATTTCTGGAATATTTGGCAAGGGCTGCCTATCCTTCTTGGTGATGGCATTGAGTTTCCTGTAGTCAATGCAGAGTCTTGGTGCAAACTCTCCAGGCTTACTTCCTTTCTTCAGGGCTAGGACAATGGGTGAGGTCCAGGGGCTGATAGCTTGCTTGATGATTTTGGCTTCTTTCATTTCCTTGAGTTCGGCTTGCAGCCACTCTCTGTAAGCAGGTGGTATGGGTCTGGCTTTCTGGTAGATGGGCTTGGTATCACCAGTGTCAACTTCATGGTAGTACTTGGGTTTTTGATTGTGGATATCCCTAAAGTCTGTAGCAAGTACTCCTTAATTCTGGTGCAGGATCTTGAGAAGTTGTTTCTCCAGGGGAAAGTTTTCTCCAATGGTATATGTGTGCTTGTTCTGGTCCTTGTCTTTCTTGTGCTCAAGTTTAGTAATCTTAGTGGCGGCATAGACTCCTCTTCCAGTAGATCCAAAGCCTTGTTCTCCTCTCTTGGTCTTGATAAGTTCAATGGCTTCTATGATCTTGGGCTTCTTGATTTCGTGGATCAGTATCTGGCCAATCCTGTCATGCTTCTTGACTTTGAAGGGGGTGGTGTGGTTGTGATTTCTGACAATGAGAAAGATCTCACCAGTGTAATCAGGGTCAATTACTCCTCCTTTAACTGAGATTTTGCTTTTGGCCAGACTGCTCCTGGTCTTGATAATTCCAGCATAGTTCTCTGGTAACTTGACTCCAATTCCAGTGCCAAGTAGAGTAGTGGTCTGTGGTTTGAGGGTAGCATCTTGAATACTGGCAAGGTCTATTCCTATGGCTCCTTCAGTCTTGTATTCTGGGATCTTAGCTTCAGGGTGAAACTTCTTGACCTTGAGGGTGATGTCTGATTCTTGTTCCTCCTCATTGTCACTGTCAGCTTGAAGCTCTGGGGGCTGGTCATCTTCTTCAGCTTTCCTTTTTGCTTCGACAGCTTCTTGCTCATATTTCTGTTGGTAGATTTTCCTGACTTCACTGATACAGGACCAACAGTCATTCAGGTATTCAGAGCAGTACATCCTAGTACCATGGGGGCATCTTCCTTGAGGGGCATAGCCATCGATGATCTTGTTATACCACTGCTCATCTGTGAGCTTGGGTGTCTTGCTCTTGTTCTTGTTCACCAAGTGTATGAAGACCTCTGTGTCTTCTTCATCTCCTTCCTCCATGTCTGGTAGGACTCCTTTGTGGACATTGATAGAGACTTATATCTTTCTTCCTCTATAGTTGATCTGCATCTTCTGGGCATTGAGGTCAATGATGGCCTTGGCCTTGTGAAGTCATTGGTTACCAATGAGGATGTCATAGTTGGTAGTGCTTGTAACAATCATGTCTACTAGGATGGTAGCTCCTCCTATCTTGATGGGGACTTCTCGGATTTTGTCAAGAGGGGTAGCTTGTATACTATCTGCTGTGACATAGACCATCTTGGTGGACTCTTCAATATCCCATCCTAGGCAGTCAATTGCCTTCTTACTCATGAGGTATCCTCCAGCACCAGTATCAATGATGGCATCAAAGATACAATCTTCAATCTGACATGAGGTATAGGCTGATATCTTGTGCTGATCTTTGGATTCTTCACCTGAGTTCTCAGATTCTTTCTATGCATTGTGAGCTTCTACAATCTTATACTCTTGATTCTTGGCAGTAGTTGCAAGTCCTACTCTCAACTGCTGTCTGAAGGCAGGGACTTCAGCTAGCTGTCCAAAGGTAGCATTGACCTTCTGTTCCTTAAGGTCCTTATAGATATCATACTGGTGGATCTTGGTCTTGTGCAGCTTCTATTCCTTCTTGCTTTCACTTTCTCCTGAGACTGGAGTAGTGCCTTCAATGATTTGATGGACAGCTTCATCTAACTCCATGTCTTGATCAATCTCCTCAGGTTGAGTCTTGCTTTGAATAGTGACAGCTGGGGTCTTCTTTGGTCTTCCAACTGGCTTGCTATTACTCTTCTTATCATAGGGCTTGGACTGGGTTCTGGTATCTTCAGTAGCAGGGTAGAATTCAAGCTCCTTATAGTATTCTTCATCATCAGTATCACCAATCTCCTTGATGACTACTGCATTGGTTTGTTCTCTGATTCTACTAGCATTGCTTGGTTGGGCCTTATGTCTTATTTCAGTCATGCAACTCTTTGCATAGTGGCCTTCTTCTATATATCTGAAGTATGTGATATTGTATTCTTCTGTAGTAGCTGCAAATCTCTGCACTGGTCTCCTGTTAGTGCTTTGGACTTCTCTAACAACATCACCAAGGTGTGCAGTCATTTCAGTAAACTGCTTGGTGAGTTCCTCCACTGGGTCAGCTTTGGCTGTCTTGGGGGTAGGTGGGATTGGTTGTCTGTTCATAACTATAGCAGGTAAGATACTAGTTGGCTTTGATGGCTCTATCTTGATGCCAGTTATTTTCTCCATTGAGTATTTGGCAGGGTGTCTGGCAGTCCAATATCTCTGTGCAAAGACCACTTTCTGATCAAGGGTCAGTACAGCTGGGGTAGACCAGATTACTAGGGCAATTTTAAGGTGAACTCTTTTGAGGAAGGTTGAATCCACTATTTGTTCCTTGAGGCAGTCATCATAGCCAGCCAAGACAATCTGGTGGCAGATTTGGATATAGAATGAGTTGGGATCTTCACTAAGTCCCTGACAGATAGTATTGAGTTAATCCTTGAGAGCTTGCTTGATCTCTTCAGTATAATATGTTGTTCTGAGGAAGACCTTCATGTTGGCAAGTTTGGCTGCACCAGCATCAGCAATGGTGGCTGTATTAAACTTGTCTCTGACAGGTCCTCTAAGGCTGACTGGTAGAAGGACCAATTGAGCATCCACACCAAGGGCTCGTATGGTGGTGAATTGTTCAAAGTTTTCAATAAAGGTCAGGATTGACTCTTCAGTAGTATATCCATAGAATGTGGGGGGGCACATTTCCATCTTGTCTTGAATTCTTGCAGGGGTGACTTTTGTAGTCAGGGTAGTTGTTGTGGGGGTTGTTCATTTTTCAGCTTGAAAGTGAGGAATTCATCTTGAATCACCAGCCAATGGGCACCAAGTTGTCACATAGTGGTCACTGAGTCCTTCAAATATGCCAGATTCTCTTCAAGGTGTATCTCTTAGACTAACTCAAGTTTGTTATAAGCAAGTTCTTATTGAAGTACCTTTCCAAGGTCTTATAGTCCTCAAACTTCTTATCTTTAACTGTCTTGTTATCTCTTAGATTGCTTGCAAGGAAGTGTCTGTAAGTGAAACTGGAACTGACTTTATTTCAGAGGAAATAAGAGGGGTATTTATACAAAATATAATTCAATGGTTGCTAAGATATAAAGCTAAATATAAATTCCAATAACTAAAACTACTAAGTTCCAGGGTCGGTACTGATGGTTATATAGGTTCAGGATGCTGGTATTATTTAGTGTCACATCAAAATGCCGGTGCTGGAACAATTTTGCATTACCTCAGAATACTGGTGCTGGCATTATCCAGTGTTACATAAGAATACTGGTGCTGGCATTATCCAGTATAATAAAGAACTTAGAGCAGAAAGTTCAGGACTATAGGGGCTTCATCATTATCATCATCATCATTACTGAAGGAGATGAGATCCACAAACTCATTGTGTAGGTCATGTATTTTGTATATATCATGTGGGATGATGTCATTGCTGATGACATTATCATGTTCAGTGGAGAAATTGGGAACAAGATCTGGAGCTCTCCAGTCTATGAGGTTCTCTTCCACAAAATAAGAAACAAATGTGGGGTCTTGGGGAGGTCTAACCTGGATGCTTGGGCCTTGAAATACTGAGATCAATTCTTGCAAGAATTGATCTGAGTTGTCCTGGAGGATAGGATGCCAGAAGTCTTCTACTTCTTCACTGTTGAGGGTAATAGTGGACTGGGCTTCTATAGCCACTCTGGCTTCTAGCACATTGATATGGCAGGATGACAGGTCTCTGAAGTCTGAGACTCTAACATACTCTAAGTTGGGGATCGACCATGGTGCATACCTAAAGATCTGATGGATCTTCTTAGCTATCCTTGTTTTGCGTATATCTATGGGAGTGGCATCTTGTAGCTCTTGAGTGCTGGCCTGTGAGAACTCCTGGCAGAGGAGGTTTCCTATTTCATACTTCTGCCACATTTGGAGACATTTGGTAGCAATGGTGATCCTTGTTTCCATTTTATGGCAGTAGAGAATAAAGTGATAAGGGTCTGCAGTACCCAGGTTGACACTGGGAGTCCTTCTTGTACAGGTCCCTATGGCTCTTCTGATGTCTTGGAACATCCTTTCTTCAACTGAAGTGCCTTGGTGGTTCCTTGACCTTGAGGTTTGGTGGGCAGCAGGCATTTCATTTGTAGTAAGTCTTTGAGCTATTTTGGGATTAGTGGTTCTTGTTGGTTGCTACTACTGTAGTTCCTTGATCCTTCTTTTATATTCTTCAGGATGCTTATACTGTGGTCACAATGACTCACAGTTGGTCATCATTGCTCATCTCATATATCGTATGATCTTCTTGTGCTCCAATCTGGTGGCTTGCAAGGAAAGACTGCCTCCTGTACTGATGTCATCATTCTGGGGTCACCATTACACTAGCTAAGACAAGATACTTAATATTGAAAAAAGACAAAAATGTTCTAATGATGTCTTAGTACTAAGAGAAGATTTCTAGCAACACTTTCAACAATGTTTTCAAGTATTGGTGTTATCAACATGATGAGCAACAAGTATTCTGGTGAGCGTACTGGGCAGGGGTGCCCCAGTGCCTTTGACTGGCAACATGTGGGGGGGGGGTCAAGGTGCTGGTATTGGCATGCCAAGTGCTTTGATGAGGGGATGCGGGGCCGGGAGCAGTAGCAGAGGAGGTGCAAGGCCACATGGGGGAGGGAGGATGACCTTCGCAGATAAAGTCAGGATGGGAAAGCAGGTGATGGGGCTAGATGGCTGGCTGGAGCTGAGGAAGGCAGCTGCTACCACGAGTGGCAAGGAGGCCTCTTGACTGGGGGGTCAGCATAGTGAGGCTAGAGGGGTAGTGGCTGAGGCAGTGACTACTGATGGTGGTGTGATGGGCAATCTGGAAAAAAATCCAGATATGATGGCTGATGGGGGACCTGGACAGGGGAGTGGTGCAAGACCTGGAGACCTGGCTAATGGTGTGATGGGCCTCATAGCGGCCCCATTACTCAAAAAATCTAGATCGGAATTCACTGTCACACTGTGCTTCTGTGGCTTGGCAGTGACAGTGAAGATGGTGCTAGGACTGCTGGCTAGTAAGGTGAAGGGTGCAGCCTCGGTTAAGTTCTTGAAGAAGCTGGAGGCAGTCGAGGTGGGGTTTGAAGAGGAGGGTTTGCTACTAGAGGCAGTAGAGAAGGGGGTGGTGGTTGGAGGAATTTCGGTATCAATGGCAAGGTATATACATTGGGATCTCTGAGTGGTTCATCTGGTGATTGCGGATTTGCTGATGGTGAGGAAGGAGGAGGCAAGGAAGCTGGTCACGGATGTAGTGAAGGAGTATGGCGAGGTGGTCGACATTGGGTTCAGGGTATGGGAGGGGACTGAGGTCAGGACGGGAGATGTGGACATCTGGCTGAGGCTGTTTGGGATGGAGAATACTGGGAAGGCTAGAGACTGGCTGGTGGCACTGAAGTGAGGCCCAGTGGAGTGCAAGGTATCAAGGGTGAAAAGATCAGAGAAAGAAGAGGAGGATCTGCTAGAGGTGCTTGAGGACCTAGCAGGGGCCGAGTATCTCTTTCCAGTACTATTCGGGTTACACAACCTTTGGAGAGCACTTACAACATCGTTTTTGGCGAAAAGAGACTAACAATATGGCGACCGACAAGCAACCTGAGGTTCGTACTGGGCAGGGTAGCCCAAGTACTTTCGACTGGCAGCAGGTGGGGCAGGGTCCAGGCCTGGGGGGGGGCATGAGGGGGCTGCTGGCTGGTGGACGTGGAAGGGGTGGAGGAGGTGGCAGAGGCTTTGGATCTGGGAGGGCGAGCTTCGCGGAGATGGTAAAGGGGAGACAACAGGTGTCAGGACTAGAGGGCTGGCTGAGGAAGGGCAGGGAGACCGAGAAGGAGAAGGTGCCAGTACAGGGGGGAGCAGCCCTTGGAAGAGGGGGTGGTAGAGCTGGAGGAGTAGCAGCTGGGGGGAGTGTGACTGCTGATGGCAGTGGGACTGTCGATCTGGAAAAAAATCCAGATGTGATGGCTGATGGCGAGGCTGAGCAGCTGAGGCTTAGATGACGAGGGGACTTGGCCAATGGTGTAATAGGTCTGGCGGTGGCCCCGTTGCTCAAAAAATCGATCTCGGCGTTTGCGGTTATACTGTGCTTCCGGGGCCTAGTAGTGATGGTGAAAATGGTGTTGGGGCTCATCGCTAAGCAGGTGGCAGGGGCTGCATCCGTGAAGTTTTTGAAGGGCCTGGAGGGAGTGGAGGTTGGTTTTGAGGAGGCAGCTCTGTTGGAGGAGGCGTTGAAGGTTGGATTGGTGGTTGGAGAGGTGTGTGTTCCGATGGCGCGCTGTCTGAAGTGGGATCCAAGGGTGGTCCAACTGCTGGTTAAGGGAGTGCCAACGGTGACAGCGATGGAGATGAGAAAGAGGGTTGAGGACTTCATGGCGGAATATGGAGAGGTGGTAGATGTCGGATTTCGGGTCTGGGAAGGGACTATGCTCAGAACTGGGGACGTGGATGTGCTGATTCGGCTGGCTGGGAAGGAAGCTACTGGAAAGGCAAGGGACTGGCCTTCGGCGATGGTCTGGGGAGTGATTTTGTGTAAGGTGATGAGGGTGAAGAGAAGTGAGGAGGAGGAGGAGGATTTGTTAGAAGCACTAAAAGAGTTGGAGGGTGCTGTGGAGAAGCAGGCGAAGGCTTGGGCAGCCTTCGTGGAGGCAATGCACTTGGAGGTGGTGGATGGCAAGCGGATTCGAGTAAACAAGAAGCAGTGGGAAAGGGATCAGGGGTGTAGAAGGCAGAAGGAGTTGCTGGCCAAGCTGGACAACAGGCCACTGGGGAATGCGAGTGAGGGGAAGGGTGCCGGGGGTGCCGGAGTGAGTATCTGGGCTGGTGAGGGAGAGGGGAAGGACAAGAAACCCTAACCCTAACCCTAACCCTAACCCTAAAAGAAGGCAGAAGGAGAGGATGGGGAGAAGACTAGTAAGGATCTATTTGCTGATGGTACGCTGGAGGTTTGGGAGGAGGATTGGGAGAGCTCCCCTACCCCTACTCCCCTTATTAGGCGTGGCCCGGCTTCCCGAAACAGGGTGGTAGAGGATGTGCAGATGCGAGGGGCCCAGAGGGTGCAATTTGGGGTTCCGGAGGTGGTGTATGGTGGACAGGTGGTGGCTGCTGGTGAGGAGGAACTGGTGGATGTCCCAGAGGTATGGGATGAGTCTGCGAGTGTTGGGGCTGACACCACTATATTGGAAGGAGGGAGGCCGGCGACTCCGGGGGGGAAGGAGGTGGGGAACTTGATTTGGATGCAGCGGATGATAAATGACCTGGCGGCAGAAGAGTTGGGGGAGGTAGACTTGCAGGTGATGAGTGATGAGCACTGGGCTGGAATACTGCAGGGGGATGGAGTGACGAAGGCATTGATGGCAGAAATTCTTGCAGTGTACCTAGCAGAGGAAGGGTATGAGGTGGATAAGGAGAGGGAGGCAGAGATGGCAGTCATTGTGGGGGAGAGGGCTGAATACTACTGGAACGAGCGCTATGGACTGCGGCTCTGGCAGGAAGCGTGCATCGAATATCGGGAGGAGTTCGAGGAGAAGGCCGATGATGAGATGAATGAACTGCTGGCTGGATTGGAGGCTCAGAGGAGGGAAGAGGAGGAGGTGGCTGCAGAACACAATCTGGACACGGCACAGGAGGAGATGAGCATAGAGCAGTAGAGATCGATCGACAAAATAACGTATATCATTATGAACAGTACAACCAACATTTTTTCTTTAAATGTGAATGGGCTACGGGGGGCTACTCGACATAGAAACATTTTTTCTTAGATGAAGGGATTGGAGGCCAATATCTTCCTACTGCAGGATGTTAGGTGTGAGGATGATTTCGATAAGAAGGAGTGGACGAGGGAATGGGGAGGTGCCGTGATTTGGAAGGGCAAGGTTGGAATTTTGGTTCGGAGAGGTAGAGGGGAGATACAGGATGTGAGATGCTGGGGGGAGAGATTAGTCTGGGGAGAGTGGATTCGTGCTGGTTGGGAGCCAGTTACTGTTGGCTCCTGCTACTGTCCAGTGGTATGGGGTGAGCGGGTAGATTGGATGACAGGTTTACTGGAGAACGGGAACTTTGTAGAGGCTGGGGTGGATGTGCTTGGGGGTGACTTCAATATGGTTCGGGACACACTATTGGATAGAACGGATGGAGGACGAGGTGCTGAGAGCAGGAGTGGAGGACTAGCAGCTTGGGAGGAGGTCGAGAGACTGAGTGCACTGGTAGACACTGGGAGGGAGTGCTGGGGGAATAGGAGGGTTTATACACATTGGGCAGGGGGTCTGGGGACAAGAATTGACTGGATACTGACAGTCAGCTGCTGGGGCCTAGATGTTTGGAAGTCATTGGAGGTAGAATGGTGTCCATGGTTGGACCACTGGGGGCTTCTGGGACAGGGGCACTTTGGGGGAAGTGGGGATGGGCCTGGACATTGGCACCTCAATTCCTCTTTGTTAGATGACAAGACCTGGTGGGATGGGTGGGCTACAGACATTCAGCGGAGGGTGGAGAATTGGCGGCAGGAGGGTGTCTCCATGGGAGTTCAGTGGATGAGGTTGAAGGAGATGGCTAAGATTTATTGGAGCGAGGCTGGCAAGGAGGCTGGGAAGCAGAGGAGACATAGAGTGCGTTGGGCTTCTACTAGATTAACTAAGCTACTGAAGGAGTGGGCGAGGTTAAAAATGTTGGAGGGAGAAGAGGATTGGAGGTTAATGAGGGCGGAAATGGAGGTCAGAGAGCTACAACAGGTGCTGCGGGAAGAAGAGGAAGTGAGGGTACAGGGTTTGGCAGCACGTCTCCGCTGGCAGGATTTGGAGGAAGGGGAGAGGCCTTCCAAGTTTCTTACAAGGGCTCTTAGGGCAAGATGGGTACAGCAGCGGTGGGAAGGGGTGCTGGATTCCGAGGGTGTACTGGTGCATGGAGTACAGGACATTCTTGGATCACTGAAGGAGAGATGGAGTGGATTGTGGAGTGAGGAGGAGGGTGGGGCAGATGTCGTGACTATTGACCATGCATTGGAGGACTGGCACCCACCACAGGTCGAGGGGCTAGATGACCTGGTTTTGCCAGTACAGGAAGATGAGATCCACCAGGTTCTCGCCACGACAATGCCAGGTACAGCACCTGGAGAGGATGGTCTGCCTTGGGACTTTTGGAAGCATATGGTTGGAGTCCCAGGGGTGATGGGAGAGATGACAGCATTGTATGACTCCATTCTACAGACTGGGAGGTGGGTTGGGGAGCAAGACCTTGGGCTGGTGACGCTACTATATAAAAACAAAGGAAGGCGGGAGGATTGGAAGAACTGGCGGCCAATAATGTTGCTGGATATGGACAGGAAGTTGGTGACCAAGGTGGTGGTGGCGAGATTACAGAAGGTGGCCCAGCAAGTTGTGGGTATGGAGCAGAGAGGATTTGTAGGCGGTCGGCTCATCAGGGATGGCACTGCCTGGGTACATGGAGTTATTGAAGGGACAAGAGCCTGTGGACTGGATGGGCGACTAGTCTTCTTGGACCAGGAGAAGGCTTATGACTGGGTGCGCAGAGTCTGGCTGGTGAAAGTTTTGGATAGGATGGGGGTTCCGCCCCAATTCCAGTCAGCGATGGTCAGTCTACTGGAAGGGAGTAGGGCTGTACTCATGTGTAATGGTCATTGAGGGGTAGCATTCCCCTTGGGCAGGGGGGTGCCCCAGGGGGACCCACTGTCCCCCATTTTATACGCCCTTTCTCTGGAACCCCTTATGGATAGAATTCGGTGGAAGATAGAAGGTCTCTCTATTTTTGGCATAGGATGGAAAGTTGGGGCCTTCACAGATGACATGGTGGTTGGTTTGGGTTCGATTGCTGACATTGAGGAACTCAAGAAGACTGTGGAGTGGTATGAGGAGCACTCAGGAGCGAAGTTGAATTGGCATAAGTGTGAAACGATGGTACTCGGCAATGGTTTGATGGGAGGGGAGGTTATAGGAACAATCGTCCCCACTGGTGAGGCAGTGCGGTACTTGGGCATCTATCTGTCTGTCTATGGGTCAGTGCTGCCCAGGCTATGGTGGGAGCAGAGGATTGGAATCTGGGAGGAGGACCTGCGGAGTTGGGGGGGTAGACATTTCTCTTTGGCAGGAAGGGTCTCGATTTTGAATGTCTACTGGCTGCCGAAGTTGTGGTACCTAGCTTATCATCTGGACTTCCCAGCTTGGGTGGTGAAGCGATTGGTGAAGTCAGCAAAGGGATGGATCTGGGCTGGAAGGCGGAGTCCGATTGATTGGGAGACCTTGTCCCTACCAGTGGCGAGAGGTGGCCTGGGGCTGGTTGACTTCCCAAAACGACTACGCTGCTTGAGGGCATGGTGGCTAAAGAGGGCAGTAGAATTGGGAGGAGGTAGTTGGGTTCCTCTGCTACAGAAAATCTGGGAGAGGCGGACATCACCAAGGGGTGCAACTGGGGACCTCCTCACATTAGTTGGACTTCAGAATACTAAGCAACTGCATTATAGGGGATTCTGGTGGGGAATAGCAGAAGGGGTGCACCGCATTGGAATTCATTGGCAGGGGAATGAAGGAGAGGAGGATTGGGGCCCAGTGATGTGGAGATGGGATCGTGTATTGCTGGGTGGTGTTCCTTTAATTGAGTTTGACATTGGTGATGGAATGGAATGCCAAAGGGGACCAGGCCAGGATCTGTGGCCTAGCAGTTGGTAAGGAGTTGGAATCGGCGAAGAGTAGAACTGGCATGGTGCCTGGACTTGGAGTGCTGCAGTAAAAAAGTGGATGCTGCCAAAGTACTGGGTAGTCTGGTGGCGTATGCTGTGGAGGAATGTGATACTCAACTTTTGCTCAGGGCACCTCATCGTAGGGGGGTGCTTTGACTGTGAAGAGTGCCATAATGTAGGGCAGGAAGGGGGTTGGGTGCAAACACCTGAACATTGGCTAGGAGAGTGTGAGGTGCTGGGGGAATTTTGGTGCACGATTGGGGAATGTTTGGGGGTATGGCGTAGGGGAGATGAGGTACGAGGGAGGTGGGAGGACTTGAGGGAACGATTGGTAGGGGGGATAGGGAAGGAGTGGATTACTTTGGGCTGGGCATTGGCTATTTGGATAGGACTGGCCAGTCATTGGCTATTTGTCTTTAAGGGTGGGAGCAGGCAGGGCTTGGGGGACCGGTTGGTGAGGTGGCGCTGGCTGATGGAAGACACCTTAACGGGTTGGTGGCTTGGTTGGGGGTTGCAGGGTGGTCGGAGACGCTGCTTAGTGGAGAAAATTTGTGGCCAGAGTGGGGGGAGAGTTGGTATGGTGGGTGATAGGGTAATCTTCATTCGGGAGGAGGTGGGGAGGAGTCCCCCTATGGGGATTGGGTAGTTGGTGGTGATGTTGTATACTTATTCATAGACTGGTAATAAAGGCAGAGTCCAAGTAACTATAAAAAA